>JANHAO010008563.1:0-19135 GCA_026873985.1 Saraca asoca | reverse complement strand
TCTACTCTATCCCTACCACTGTTTTCTTTCTCTCTGTATCCCTTTCTGTTCTAAGTCTAATTTAGAGCTCCAAGGCTCTATCATAGACCACAAGAGGATAAGGATAAGGATTCAAAACCTTCATGGAAGGTGCTAATGTTTATGATAAGGATTCAAAACCTTCCACATGTCACCTTGTATTGGTGGGGGCCTTAGGGATTATAAAGCTCCTCAACAAGCATAACGATTTTTATGCAATTAGGAGTGATTTGTTTTAGATCTCAAATGTTATACAAACTCTGTCTTTGTGGTTAATTTGTCCAAGATATTGTCTTCTCTGGTGGGGGGAGTTAACTTGATTATTTTGGAAGTAGGAGAGAGGAAAGGTATATGCACTAAACTAGGATATCTCAGTGATGTTTATATCTTTATACTTTGGGTGCACTGGAAGCAATTGTATAGCACTTTCTTATTGAGTAATATATATTTTTGACACTTTTGGATTGAAGCTTTAGCTGCCAGCTTGTTACAAATGAAGCTATCTAGCAACTTATGTAAGCAATTGCCCCCTTTTTTTTTTGGCCTCCAGGGTATTTGAAAAGTCATTGCAGTATGTGAAACGCTTTAGCCGCTACAAAAATCCTGATGCTGTTAGACAAGTCCGAGAGTATCCTGCGAAAAAATATGTATTGGACATCCGACTAATTGTTTCTCCCTTTTCCTTGCTCCCACCTTCAATCAAATTTATGTTGGTGTCTGTGTGATTTTATTTTTTTCCCATAGTGATAACTGGGCTTAATTTCTTTTGCATCTTTTTTTTTTTTTTTTTTACTTTTCGGTTAGCTTTGATTATTCTCGTTTTTCATCTTCAAATAATGCTTCTGTCTATTAGTACCAACACTTCAAATGTATAAGAAAATGTGTATGATTTATTCCATAATCAAATGACAATGGCATCTCAGCCTGTAATTTTGAAAAAAAACTGTGATGTTGGCCTGCATCAAGATTGTGATCTTAACTAGCATTCAGAATCCTTAGTAGATACCAGTTGGCTGAGTTCGAGGTAATATGTTGATTCCCTTAAATTCATGAAAGCAAAAGTAAGTTCTTGCCTTACAGTATATGAATCTCTAAATACTATTTAAATGAATTTCATGCAGCTGTGTGTCCTTGGGAATCTTTGCCCAGAAACGGTGGAGGAAGCTATTGCAATGGTTCCATCTATCAAGGTAGAAATCATTTTCTTTCTTTCTCTCTCTCTCTCTCTTTTTTTTTTTGTTGTATATTTTGCCTTTTCCCTTCTTGTGGCTTTATCCTTTACAGGTAACTTCATAATCTGTAATTCTGGGTTTTTTCTTCATAATCCTCATGATACAAAAAGTGCTCATTTAGTATACTAGAATATAAGAAACAACTGTGTCTAGAGACTGTAATGGAACCTTGCTCACTCTCGACCCCTCCTGCCCTACACCCAAACAGAACAGGAAAAAAAAATAAATTCATGCTGTGTTGATTTATTCATGCCATAACAGGGTTTATGAAGTCATGTGAAGAGAGCCATATTTTGCATTCTGTTTATTTTCGTTATAACTTAAAGTAACCAGTAGAACTGGAAGTTACTTAGTGTCTCATTTTTTACATGCAGACAAGAGGTCGTGCCCATGATGATGACGCAATTGAGAAAATGTTAAATGACCTTTCACTCATTAAGAAATTTGAATGAAGACTATTTTGGTTGTCACCGTGTGCAAGGCTTTTTCCCAATGTTGTATGCTAATTTTATGTAATGCGACCACGTTGTATAATGTTCCGATTGTGCAACCATGTGCAAGGGTTTTTCCCAAAATGTTGTATGTTAATTCATGAAATGTGACTACGCTGTCTAATGTTCCATTTGTGCAACCATGTGCAAGGGCTTTTCCCAAAATGTAGTAATACTAATTTATGTGATGTGACATGTGTAATGTTTCGTCAGTGTAATAGTTATCTTCATCTATGACATAGTTTAAAACTCCTCGACTGTGAGTGTGTTTTATAGTTTCTGTTATGAAATTCATCAATGGTAAAAGCAACTGAGCTCCACCCGCAAAGAAAAAGTGTATAGTCTATTTTTATTTATTTATTTATTTATTTATGTAAGCAAGCACTTGATGTGAGATTGTCTTTATGAAGTTACAATAACTTATACATAACTTGGCATTGATCGGTGGTTCAGGACTGACTGTTATTTAAGTTTTTCTCCATTTCAGAATTTGTACTCCAAGCCTATACCAAAACGTAGTTGGTTTTCAGGAGATTTCCATCTTCTCATTTGGTGATGATGAAAGAGGGATAAACAATTGGTCAAGACTATCATATCTAGACTGAAAGTCTATGTATCATGCTAGATATGGATACCTTGGTCTCGTTGCATTTATATTGAATGCAGTCAAAGAAATGGAAGGCAAAAATGCAATGTTGTGCTACCTATTAGAGAGGTAAAAAGCACTACGTATGACATTATTTTTGTCACATTCACTCTTTATTTTAATCGTAAAGGTGATAACGTGCATTAGGGCCATGAATTGTTTTTTAGTTGGGCTTCTAAACAATCAAAAGCAATTTTGAGAGAAAAATATTTTGATTTCTATTGAGGTTTAATAAAATTATGTAAATCCATCCAATTTTAAAATTTACTTAGACTTCTTTTAAGCATAAAAAATGTTATAATTAAATTTAAATTTTTTATTAATGAAATGACAAGAAAAAGATGACTATAGAATTTAAAAATTCAAAATTTATTTGTTGTGCAATAGCTAGTAGTTGTAGCATAGTTTATTAAACTGTCACCTATTCTTCATAAGCCTTATGTGAGATAGAATTATTATAATAACGTCGTTTGATTTCTTTCCCTTCTTTTTCCATCCTTAATGTGTTATTCATTAGCCAGTGAACTTGTTATTATTGTCAGTGATTGCTTATTCTCTAGTCCATTTCAATTTTACATTATTTTGCTATAACAAACATACAAATAAAATGTGTTGATGGTAAAATTTGGTTTTGTAGATCCAAATCTTAGTTAATAGGAATAGTTCTTAAAACTCCCAAACTGTAAGCGGATAATACAAGTTTTAACTAAGGAAAAAGAGAAAAGAAAGAAGAGTGATGGACACTGGAGCTTTTAACGTGATTCAGCTAAAGGTAGTTTGGCTCCTATGTCCACGGTGGTTTGTATATATCAGAAATATAGTGTTTTCTCTGTGCTGTGCAATAGAGTTACAATTCCAGTACTTTCTCACTGTTTTAGCAGAGTATCTATATGCAATTGCCCTCCCTCCACAATGATCTCCTTCCCCCTTATTTATAGAAGTTGGGAGATTATAATTGTAAATTTACAAGTTATAATTTTGTTACATCAAGTAATAAATATACAAGGCTATATAGACTCCTACAATTCAGCTTCTACAAGTTGCTTTTTGTGGGTGGGCTCCTGTTTGTCAAGTCTGCAAGTTGACGTATGCCTGCCTCATGCTCAACCTCAGCGAGCTTCTAGCCAAGTGTTACACTTTGCAAACCAGATCTTTTAGTCTGGAGTCGCTAATGTCCTTCAGCCAGCGAGGCCAAGCTCACTTCTAGGCGAAGCGAGCTCAGGTAGAGGAAATTGTTAGCCGTGAGTGCTAGGGCTCGTTTCTTGGCAAGTTGGACTATTGCTTTGGCTTTGTCTCATGTTGAACACATGGTCACGACCTGGTGACCTTGCTTAGCGACCTCAGGGTCTGGGCTTCTCCCTTTCGACTCGCTTATTAGGCCTTTTGTCAGCCTATTTTCAAAGTACCAATTTTTACCCATAACATTAGCCCCTCAACTCTTAGTTCGCTCTGTAGACTGGGAGTTGTAGCTCGCTAATGAAAGCTGAAGACTAAGATATGTGACGTTGTCATTCAAATTCTTATTCTGTTGTTTCACTTGCCCATGCCATCATTACCGCATTCAATGTGCACACTTTCCCATGATTGCCAATATGGCGATAACGGAGCCTGGGAATTTTTCGAACCATTGGATTACAGGCAATTAATTAGCCTTTGAATCGAACAGTTGGGAGACCAGACTATATCAGATGAGAAAGTCCTCTTTCCTTTCTCATTTCTAACACTTTGAGTTTTCAAGTTTTTGAGTAATAGTCTCCAGCTTTGTCCTCCTGCTCCATTAATCCCGTCATTACTGTAGTGACCAATCGATCATCTCACTTAGAATCCATTTTGCTTCCATCTTTTTTGGAATCTAATTCACCCTTTCCACATGGTAAGCCTTTCTAGGACTTTCACTTTTAGAATGTATGATTTCACTGCCTTTTGGTATTGTGCTGTCTGGTTCAATGGTGAATGCCTATATAATATTAGGAATCTTGTAAGTTTGGAGGTTGTCAATGGTCGGGCTTAACTTGTTGTTCCCTAGGGCTTAGTGATTTGATAGGCTTTGTTGGATAAGCTCCCCTTTAAATTTTCAATATTTTAGATTTGGAATGGTGGCTTGTGGCGTGTGTGGTTTGCTGCATAGGATAACTCTAGTTAGAGTAGTTGTTTCAGGGACAGTCTGCCTTCGGTGACTTGACCACTTTCTTTTCTCATTTCTTGGTGTAGATAGTAGCTTATAAACACCAAGGCCATCAAGTAGGGAGTAATGATGAACCCGATCCCTCGACCTGAGATGAGGAACTGGCGTTTATCCTAGTCGAAGTGACCTCTAGAAGCGGTGAGATCACTGAACAATTCATTCTTCGATCTGATCCTAGTGAGAAACAATAGCTCGCTGAGAGCTCTTCAGATCACTCGTTCTTTAAACGTTACCCTTTGATTGTTGAGCTGGATGAGCTTTGGAACATAGTTGAGGACTACTGTTTTCCCGAAGGCTGTTGTCTTATGGCACCATGTCCTAATGACCACGCAGCCCATCCTCCTCGAGGGTTTATTACTGTTAGTACTCATCATCTCGATGCCAGGCTCAGATTTTCAGTTCATCTATACATGATTGATTTATTGAATAAATTGAAGCTTTTCCCCTTCTAGTTGATCCTGAACTCTTATTACTAACTCACTTCCTTGGCTTTCATGTATTTGAGGAATAATCTCCTACCACCATCCGTGAGAGTTTTGTGCTACCTTTATAGTATTAGGAGTACAGGTTATCTGGATGGGATCTATTATCTTTTGGCTTGGTGTTCTGAGTTCAATAGGATTTTTCCTTGAAGGAACGCTAAAGGTAAATCAAATGTGGGGAGTTATAAGACTCATTGGTTTTATGTTTCATGCTCGTCTTTGCATCCCCTTTATAACTTTAGTTTTGTGCTAACTCCTAGTAAGAGAGCTGAGGTCATGTAAGCTACCATGAGTTTACATCATTGCTTCTGACGTCTTGTTTTACTCTTTGTAGTTAGGGCTGGCAAGGTGAAGCCAAAGATTGAAGTTGAGGAGGCTGAAGTATTACACCTGTTTCTTACTGTCGGCGACTTGAAAAATGATCTGAAGTTTGACGATGACCTCCTTCGATCCTTCAGGCTAATTTCATCATTGAGTGTTGAACTCACTAGAGAGATTGGAGCTTGTCAAGTTAGGGAAACCAATCTAGCTTATTTTAAGGATTACGAAAGCATGGTGAAGCTCATTCTCTGGGATCCACATTTCGACGAGTCTAAAGAGCTCGAGGTCATTGTGACCTCACTAGGCCATGGCACTACGACAGCCCCTATTGTTTCAAATCAATCTCTTATGCTGACTGCAATGTTTCCTTAAGAGTTAACTCCTTCCTCACATCCCAAGGTGGTCGAGATCGTGGTCCCATTCGAGCCCACTACCAAGAGGTGAAAAATGAATAAGGGAAAAAAGGTTGCCACTTCTTCGAAGAGAATAACTTGCAAAGTTGCAGCTGAAGAGCATCATCCAAGCCTTAGCCCAAACACATAAGGGTATTTCAATTTCGTTTAGGAAAATATTGAGGAGATTTTGGGATCTCGCACTAGCCCCCAAGTATTGGAAATAGATGAGATCTCAAATGGAGGGCTTATGTGATACGCCACTCGTCAAGGCCTATTAGTAAGTGGCAACTTTTCGCTCTAATTGTTTTGCTTCTTCGTGATCTAACTTGATTCATCTAATTTTACAGGGTCTGTTGGGAATCGAGAAGATGGGGGAGACATTCCATGCCTAGGAGGAGAAGAACGCTAGACTTGTGGAGGACTTGGCTATTGCGATGGCAAAGGCCCTAGAGTTGGAAAACAAGGCACAAAATGCCGAAGTTGCCTAAAGGGAAGCCGAAGAGGCCCGAGCTTGCGAGGCAGCAAATCATGAGGCTATCACATCTAAGCTTAATAAAGCCATTGAGGAGCTGTCTAGAGCAAAGGGTGATCTAGATGTGGTATTCCAGGGCCATGATTCGACAATGCGATGATTCAAAGTCATAGCATGGTGGGTTGAGGTTGCCAGGGTAGAGCTTGAGGTAACCAGGAAAGAGGTTGCTCTAAACCAAGAAGAGGTTGATCGAGTCAAGGCTAAGACTGTTGAGTGAGTCACAAGGGTAGCAAAAAAGGTGGAATCAAAGACATACTCTTCTTTCCTATATACTCTATGGGAGCGACATCCAAACATGGATCTTTCCTTCTTTGGAGAGGATGCCATAAGGAAAGTAAAGAGCTTTGAAAAAAGAGCTGTAAAAGTCACAAGGACCACTTCTTCTAGCAAAGGTGCAAGATCTGCAAGTGGGGGCTCCCCTATAGAGAGGGCTATTCAGAAAGAGAGTGATCCGCAAGCGGTGGAAGCTCCTGGTAACCAAACAAGGGATGACCTGCCTACCACGTAGGATAATCCTGCCTTAGCTCTAGGAATTAGAGCCCTTAGGATAAAATTTTGCAACTTTAAACTTCATTTTTAAGCTTTGTATTTGATCACGAACTTCTTATGACTTCACTTCATTGAGAGAGGTATTAGATTTTCATATTTCGCATCAAATGCTTTATCGAGAATGATATGTAGGCCATCATAGATAGGTCTTGCAAGCCATAGCTCAATAATCGTTAAACAAAGCACATGGTAAGTCAATCAACTTTAGTGAGTGAGAAATAACACATGATCAAATACTAAAATGATTGCATAAATTGAAATAAATGAGCTTCAGCCAGAAAAATCATAAAAGGATATATGTAAAGTCGAATGTCCAATTGGACATATTAATGTTCCCTAGATAGCACGAGATTTGAGTGCTTAATTAGGCTACATGGATGCACCTTTAGATATGATATTATATGAGTACCACAAGTAATAAGTCACATAAAAGCTATGAACAGTAGATCACATGAGAGCTGCACCTTAGCTGGAAAGCTTGCAATTGTTCCAAAATGAGCTCCAGTGGCTTCAACTTGAAAGTTGACAATTGTACCTAAATGAGCTCTAGGGGCCTCAGCTTGAAAGTTGGCAATTATATCAGAATGAGCTCTGGGTGCCTCAACTCAAAGGCTAGCAATTGTATGCACACATGGAGTGCTTAGAAGTTAATTGTATGCATGTATAAGATGGTGATCTCGTGCCAAAATGAAGGCGATCCTATGCCGAAATGGTTGGCGATCTTGTGCCAAAGAAGCTATGCCACGACAATCTTGTCACTCAATAGGGAACTTGACCTTTTGAGAATTGCTCGCTTTTAGATGAGGAATAAGAGCGAGAATGTTTCCATGTAAGGGGGATGAGCAAATGTCAAGCGTTTCATCCTTAAGGGATCTTAGGCCTATTCACATTTAAATAAAAAAACTATTTCTCGGCTTGTGAGCTTAAAAAAGAATAACATTGTGAGATTGCTAAACTCAAGTTCGAGTTTGAACTCTCCTAAAAATTTATCCGAAAACTATCTATTATTAGAATTCATACACAAATTTAGGATATTTTGTTACATCTATATAACATATTATCAAAAGAAAAGATTAATAGGTGCTTAGACCATTATATTGTGGTTGTTAGGGATGCCAAGATCGGCATCCAAGAGATTGCACCACATAATCCCACAAGTGACCTCTTCTAACCAGGTCCTCAATTGTGTCTTTGAGTGCTCAGCATTCCAAGGTATTATGCCCAGCTTCTTCATGGTAGGCGCAAAACTTGCCCATATTTCTGAATCTATTGGGAGTCGTTATGGGGTCAGGCTTCCCGAAATCCTCTTGGTCCTTCTCAGTTGTGAAAATGTGCTCCTCAGTCTCTGATAAAGTGCTATAGCCATCATGGCACCCTTTGTGCTAAGGTCGCTCACTTTTGGACTTTTTCATAAGTCGATAATTAGAGCTGTCGTGGATGTTTTCATCCCTGTCCCTCTAACTAGAGTTGTTGGTCTTGCCCTCATCACTGTGTCTAGACCTCTTTGAACCAAAGGTCTCTTCCCACCTAATTTCTTTGGCAGCTCACTCATAAAATTCAGCCAGGTTCCTTATTGGGGATTTGTATATATCCTCATACAACTTTCCATCTTTATGGAGTCCAGCTGAGATAGCTGTGAGGATGCTTTCATCTAATGGGTTTTCCACATTATTGCCCTCGCATCTAAACTGGGCAATGTAACCTTTTAGAGATTTGTCCTTTCACTGGAAGACTGTTGCGAGATGGCAAAGTTGTGCGACTTACCTCTTTAGTGATTTGTATTGATCAATGAATTTCTTTTGACATTCTTCCCAACTGTTGATGCTATGAGCTGGGAGATTTTTAAACCATGCCTAGGGAATATCCCCTAATGTAGCTAGGAAGACATGGCACTTGAGCAGAGGATTAGTTATTTGAAGGTCCATCTGGATATTGAATGCATCTAGATAGTTATAGGGATCCCTGTCCCCATTATATTATGAGATTGCGGGGACTTTGAGCTTGGGAGGGAGCGACTACTTCTTTATCTCACTGGTAAATAACATCCTCTCTTTATAGCAATTTTGGCTATTCTGAGCTTGGGGGCACCCTTCCAATTGCTTCACTCTTTGAAGTAATTCTTCGACCATAGAGTCATGTATTTCAGATCGCTGGTTGGAAGATCGATGGCCCTTTTCTCTTTCCTAGTCTTGGGAATAGTAACCTGAGGTGTGCCCCTAGCTGGTCTGGTTCGAGCTCTCTACTCAGTTTGGGCCATTAGGTCGCTGACCATCTTGACTCTAGTGAGCTTGGTGATCTTGTGACCTCATCCACAAATTGTTTGAGTGAATAGGCCTAACTCACCGATGTTCCCTTCTAAGAGACTTCTCCCATTGCGCTCTTGGCCATTAGGGTCCCCCTTTGGGCCCTGCGGCCTCAACTCGTCTTTGCAAGCCTTGGGACTGTGCATGTGCCAACACCTTTACCATATTGGTAAGCTCCTTTACCGTGCTGTCAAGTGTCTTTTGATGCTGATGCTATGCTTGAACTCCATCAATTTTAGGGGCAATAGGTAACCTAAGGTACTTCTCTTATGATCTTCATCATCGCACCAGTTAGCATTAAAAAACCTAGAATTTCTTTATCCACATAGCTTTGGTTATTAGGCAATAACATGTCATAATCATAGGTTGGTTCCCTTAATGTACCTTAAGATCTTTTTGGATGCTAACAACATAGGTTACTGAGGTTTTTCCATATACCTACTCACTAGATCCACTTCATAGGTTATGTTAGGTCTGGTGTTGCATAAGTACCTTAGGCATCCCATAATCTATTTGAATAGTGTGGGATTAACTAGTTTCTCATTTTCTTCCATAACTAACCTTAGGCTTATTTCTGTTGGAACTTGAGGGGCTACATTGCATCATATTAAATCTTTTTAAAATATCTATTGCATACTTTGTTTGATGTAAAAGACTCCTTTGTTGGTTTGCTTGAATTCCATGCCCAGAAAATAGGATGGCAGCCTTATATATGACATTTCAAATTCTTTCTTCATGACTTCCTTGAATGTTTTAATCTCTCATCCATTGTTCCTAATCAGTAGTAATTCATCTACATATTAGACACATAATTAGTATGGTTCCATGTTTGGTAGCTCTCACATATAAGCTGTTAAAAGAGAAAGAATTGAGAAGACATGCTCTACAATGAGGTAGACACATCTATTTATATTGAAAAATACGTGCATGAAGAAGGGTTGCAATAGGCCTATGACTCATTAACCTATTTAGACCTATAACTTACCTAACCTATTTAGTAATACTCCTACTCAAGTTGGAGCATAAATATCAAACATGTTCAACTTGTTACAAATATCAAGAACCTATTTTTCTAGAAGTGCTTTAGTAAACAAAATTAGCAAGTTGATTACCAATTCTAATATGTCTAAGATCAATAACCCTTGCTTTGAGTTTCTACCTAACAAAATGACAATTAATCTTTATATACTTTGTTCACTCATGAAAGACTGGATTTGTAACAATGTGAGTGGTAGCTCAATTATCACACCATACTACATAGTTCTAGAAGACTTAACCCCAAGTTGATGAAGAAGATAAGAAATTCACACAAGTTTAGATGTAACATGAGCTATAGCCTAATATTAAGATTCTGAACTTGACCAAGACATAACATCTTGTTTCTTGCTTTTCCAAGATACAAGGTTTCTACCAACAAACACACAATACCCTAAAGTAGATATGCAATGTCCATGATTTTTGTACAAGATTCCATGCTTAGGTTCCTTTTTGAGATATTTTAGGATGTATATAATTGCATCTTAATAAAAGGTTCTTGGAGAATTCATGAATTGACATACTACACTTATTGGGAAAGCAACGATAAGCCTAATGATAGAAAGATAGTTTAGTTCAGTTTTCTCACTAACTATCAATATCATTTTGGGCCTTCTAGTAATTCTCCATCCATCAATCTAAGCTTAACATTTGGAATCATATGATTATCACATAATTGGTTCTAAGTAGACTTGTTTCATTCAAAAGATCAAGTACATATTTTCTTTGTGACAAGAAAATTCTTTCTTATTTCAAGCAATCTCAATGGCTAAGATGTACGGGATGTACCAAAGTGCTTCTGGGTCCTTAGTTTGAAATTTGGTTAGAAGAAAAGTTTTCAATTTCAAATTACCCAAGCTATCACTGCCAATATTCATAATATCATCCATAAAGACAGCCAGAATAATACAATGTAAATTTGATATTTATAGAACACAAAATGATCATGATCACCTTTTTTAATCCAAATTCCATTACTACATCACTAAATTTTCTGAAATAGGTCTGAGGAGATTGTTTCAATCTATGCAAAGCATTTTTTAATTGGCATACTTTTCCATACTCCCCCAAGTAACAAACCCAGGTTGTTGCTCCAGATACACCTTCCTAAGTAAATCTTCATGTAGAAAAGCATTTTTTACATCAAGTTGATGAAGAGCCCAGTTTTGAGAGGAAGTAGTAGAGATAAATAAATAAACTGAAGTAATCTTAGCCACAGGAGAAAATTTTCTAAAATAATATATGCCATAAGTTTAAGCATACCCCTTCGTTACTAAGTGAGCTTTCAACAGAGTAATAGAACCATTTAGATTAACTTTCACCGTAAACACCTATTTGCACTTAATAGCTTGTTTACCATGTGGCAAATGCATAACATCCCTTGTTTGATTTGCCTCAAGAGCCATCATTTAGCATGCCACCCATTATGAGAATGTGCCTTTGAAATTGATTTAGGAATAGTAATAGAATCCAATAAGGTAATAAATTATTATAAAGAGATAGGTAAGGATAAGTATGACACAAAGGTAGAGATAGAATAAGGGTGATTATATGTACCTTCTTTACGTGTACCTTTTCATTGAGCAATAGGCAAATCAAGATCAGAAGGCACAAGGAATGGATCTGGTAAGGAAGAAGCTAGTAGAAGAGATGAACCTGACAAAAGGTTTGTAATAGATGCTTCACCTGATGTCTCAACGGTACTAGAAGGACAAGTTGCAACTATTACCTACACTCTACGAGAATAAACATACTTAATGGAAGGAGGAACTTAATATTTAGTGGAAGAAACCTAAGAATCTTGAGGAGTGGAATACATAAGAAAATGTTTATCAATAAATTTAGATTTTAATATCGAGTAAGGAGACTCAAAAGATCCAAAAAATATAGTAAACTCAAAGAAAGTAACATTAGAAGATACAAAATAACAACCCAATGGAGAAGAACAACATCAATAACTTTTTTGAGTTTAAGAGTACCTAAGAAAAACACATTTCAAAGATTGAGGATCTAATTTGAAACTTAGGGATGATGATCCTGAACAAAACATGACAACCAAAAACATGTGGAGTCAAAGGAAACAATAGTTGAGAAGGAAACAAAAGGGAATAAGGTACCCGACCATTAAAAACTAAAGATAGCATACAATTGATCAAGAAATAGGTAGTGGATACCACATCTATTCAGAACACCTTGCGCACTTTCATTTGAAACAAAAGAGCATGGATAATGTACATTAAGTGATAGTTTTTCATTTCAACTACTTAATTTTGTTATGGAGTGACTACACAAGATGACTGATGTATTATACTGTACCATGACAAATGTGAAGAAAATTGTGCTAAAAAATATTCTTTAGCATTATCATTTTGCAAGTTGCATAGAGATGTTTGAAATTGATTTTTAATTTTAGCATGTAAAGCACAAAAGATACCAAATAACTCTGATCAACTTTTAATTTAATAAAGCTTGGTAACTTTTGAATAATCATCAACAAAAGTAACGATAACTAAATTTGGAAATAACTAGACGATGACCCTAAATACCTAAATGAACTAACTTGAAAGGGGATGCAACTCGTTTATTGACTTGAGGAACATAAAACTGACAATGTCGTTTAGCAAATTGACATGACTCACAATCTAAATTAGAAATGGAACTCAAACTAGGACACATATTTTTAAATACTCTAAGCAAGGATGACCCAAATGACAATTTAACTAATGTAGAGTAAGGGTAGCAATAGTAGGAATTAGCTGAGGAACTTTTTCATCAAGTGTGTACAACTTACTAGATTCATATTCTTTATCAAAAATCTTCTTCACAAAAGATCCTAAAAAACACAATAACCAAGAAAAAAGAAAACACTGTAATTAAAGGTAAGTGTTAATTGATTAATGGAAAGCAAATTAAATGAAAACTTGGAAAAATATAAAACATTGGCCAAGAAATATTAGGTGCAACCTTTGTTGTAACACTTCCAATAATAATAGAAGCAGTGGACCCATTTGCTAAAGCAACATGAGAAGTAAAGGAGTTTGGAAAGAGGACAAGTTACCTATATTGCCCATTATATGATTAGTAGCCATATGAATCAATAACCTATCTAGTATTGTAACTGGAAAGGCATGTCATAAGATTACTTGTATGAACCATAGAGGCAATGGATTGGATGGGTGATGACTATTGAGAGGCCTAGAATTGAATGTATCAAGCATACTTACTTTCAGATATAGTTGTCTCAAGTGGGCTCAAGTTCTTATACTGGAGTACAAGTGGTAGTGTATACAAACCAAGATGATGATTCATTTATCCTAGTCAATTTGGGACAATTTCTCTTGATATGATTGATCTCTTTACAATAATAATAAATGTAGGTGTTATTAGAATCACGTTTCCTTCCTTTTCCTCCTCCAGTACTACCCCGATCTCCTCAAGTACTAGATCCAATCAAAGAAGATGATTCACTCAAAGTTGTAGAATGAGAAGGCACATCGACATTTTAGAGAATATGATGGAAAGCATTTACTTAGTAAGAGTTTCATAACTAGTTAGAATTCATTAACAGTTAGTGTGAAATTCAGGGGTTAAAGTCAGTAGAAAACACAGAGCTCCCAATTGTTCTCGTTAAGTAGACATCACCTTAATGTCAATGGTGACAAGAATAAGAGCATTCCATTGTTTAAAAAGTTGATTAGTATCAATATAAATTTGTGAGATATTTTTACCTTTTCCATTAGGATGAAATAAAGACACACATAAGTTGTATATTTGGCATAGATTATCCTTTCCCAAGTAGAGTGTTTTAAGAAATGTCCATGGTTTCTTGACTGTTTTTGCAATGAACAGTATTATCCTTGACTTCACTTGTCAAGGTATTATAGAAAAAACCAAACAAATGTTGGGCTTTTGTAATCCATTTATCTTCTGTGCCATCTATAGGGGGATTTGAAATGAGATGTTTTGATATACCAATACCACCAAAGAAGTACACAATAGATCTCTTCCATGAAAGATATTGTTTACCTTCGGCATCCAATTTTTGATTAGTAATTTTACTGAAGGGTGGGATCAAATTTGAGAAGAGTGTTTTAATCTCCAGTTTTCCTTCATCCCTAGAGAGATCGAATCTTTATATTTGGCAGTATAATCAAAGGCCAAAGTACCCATGATAATGACTTATTCTAGAAACCATAAAAAATTACCCAAAAAAAAAAATCTGACAGATGTAGTAAACAAATTGCCAAAACAACCACATAAGAGGTTTAGAAGATGCCAAAGGTCTTGCTCAAAAAATAGTAAGTGGAACAATGCTCATGCATCACCATGCACCAGTGAGAGTGTCTGTGTGTGGGCCTCACACACCACCAGAAAGACTCATGTGTTATGCACGCACCATTTTGATGGCTTCGCCAACTGCTAATTTCCACTTTTATCAATCTAGATCTTGATTTCTATCTCTGGAGGTCCATCAAACTCATTGGATAGACTTGCATTGCTGCGAAACACTATGATTTCAACACAATTTTATTACCAAAATTTGATGTCATGATCTAGGTTTTCACCAAACATGCAACTTAAGTTACCACTAAAGTCATCACGACCTAGTCACATAAAAAGAAAAGAGTGAGGGGGTTGGGAGGAGATAGAGAAAGTTTGTTTAGATTAAAGAAGAAGAGTTTACATTCTAGCCTTTAGAAGGCTCTAGATACTATGTTAAGAGAGAGAATTAAGAAGCCATGCTCTACAATAAGGTAGGCACATCTATTTAATCAAGAAATGCTTGTATGAAGTAGGGTTACAATGTACCCATGACTCATTGACCTATTTAAGCCCATAACTTACCTAACCTATTTACTAACATAAGCCATGCTCATATTTGCATTTCTTAAAATTTTGTAGAAGAAGAATGAGTCTATTCTTTTATTCCAAGCTCTTAGGGCCTGTTTAAGCCCATACAGAGCTTCCTTTAATTTGTACACCTTCTACTCACTGCCTTCAAATCAAAAGCTAGGAAGTTGACAAATATAGACTTTTTCATTGAAACATCCATTTGAAAAGGCAAATTTTACATCTAACTAGGGCATTTCCCAACCTTTAAGAATTGTTATGGCCATCACAAGTCTCATTGTTTCAAATTTAGCCATTAGTGAAAAGACTTTCTAATAGTCTAACCCTAACCATTGTAGGAAGCCTATTGTAGCTAACCTTGCTCTTATATATCTTTCCATTTGGTTTGATCTTATTTTTATATACACATTTCACATGAATAGGTCTTTTACCTTTAGGTAATTGACCAGGCTTTAATTTTTATTCTTCTTAATGGCATTCAATTCTTCTTTCATAGCTTCAACCCATGTCTTTGTCTAGATTACTTGATCAAAGCTGATTGGTTTGACATATGAAAATAAGACAAGGTGCGCAAGCACTCCTTCTTCATCAAAAGAGCTATATGCAAATATTTCAAAGTCTCTAAATCTATCATGTGGTCTTTTGGCTCTTTAAGGCTTGGTTTACTATAATCCAAGTTGCTCTTATTCATTTATCTAATAAAGAGATATCATACAATGATCATTCAGGTTGTTCACTTCTTCTGCTTAAGTGCTATTCCTCTTTTTCCTTTTATCTTCTCTTTTGTGGCCCAATTCCAATTGGTGGATTCATCAATTTGTACATCCCTACTAATAATCACTTTATAATTAATACAATTGATTAATTTATACAATCTTGTTGAATGATATCCAACTAGGAATGCTTTTTCACTTTTGTCATCTAACTTCCTCTTTCTTTCTTCTATAATATGCTCATGGCATAATGATCGCCCTCAAGTGACTCACTCCATGTTTTTTCCTTGTCCATGCTTTTTTAGGAGTTTTATCTAGAAGTTTCTTAGTTAGATATCTATTAAGTATGTACATAGCATAAAACATAGCTTCACTCTAGAAACAATTAGGCATACTTTTGGTCTTAAGCATACTCATTTTCATATTCAAAATGGTATAGTTTCTTCTCCCAGCTACTCCATTGTCACATCCCAAAATTCACAAGTGTGATTGGCATGATTTACCAAGTGGTAACCTACGAATCTATGAGAATTTCTTTTCTAAAAATAACTTATAATTTAAATTCATAAAAATAATGTGAAAAATATGACTTTGAGCCCTTTTATCTAAAACTCATGATACGTAGGATTTAAGTAAACATCATTTTAGAATAAACATTTTCTAATGTCTTTGAAATGAATAAATTCTTTTTTGAAAAAATCATATTCCATGAAAAAGCATCTTTTATCTTACTGGATGAACACTAATCACTAAAAATATATCAAAGAGTTCATGTATATGATGTTTAACACATGCAAGATTTGAAACTTCCTTAAATTCATTAACCTGAAAAATGTTAATAGATGTGATAAGTACAACCCAGGTACTCGATAAGTAAAAATAACTATTATAGGTATTTTTGAAAATAGGCTAGCAAAAGCCTAACAACAAGTCCAATTGGATAAGGCCTAGCTCGATCAAGACTAAGGTCACCGAACAAAGGCACCAAATTGCTAGCTGCGGGCTCAAGGCAAAGGCTAAGGCAGTAGCTCTAGTCGGTTGACAATGAGCTCCAGATCATTGGACGAAACATGCCACCTCAGCCATCATCTAGAAAACTCACTTTGATTAAACCTGAGAATGGGACCAATTTGCTTGGCCAGCTTGCATGGCCAACTTCCAATAGCAATTAACTTGCAATAAATTAATCTTTTTTAGTTACTATTTTACATCCAACTTATAACACGCCATCAATTATAAATAGGAGCTGATATCATTGTATAAGAGGAGGCCAATTCTGGACCTAGAAGGCAACTTAGATAGAGAAAGCCATCTTTAAATAGAGAGAAATTGTATATTGTATACTCCACACTCTGTAAATATTTTTCTAGAAATAACACTACTGTGGACGTAAGGGTTAATAATCGACTTTAGCTGAATCACATTAAAAAATTCTGTGTCTCCTCACCCTTGTTCTTCCTCTCGCCTTCTCTCAATCTCTCACTCCTTTGCACTCAACTGAAATAGCAGTTTAGGATTTATTGAACTTACCAGCTGATTGGATTCGGCTCCCACATTCTCTCGTTGAACCGAATTTCATAGTCAACAATAACTAACTCAACTTCAGGTTGAAAACACTTTTGGCCATACACTATATATAATCCATATAATAAATAAATAAATAAATAAATATATAAAATCCATAGGACACATGCATCTCCAATATTTCTTATTTATCTTAATTTTCTCATCCTCATTTACTATCTATTGATACTATTACTATTATCATATCGTAATCATAGGCTTGTCATTAGAGTTTCTTTCATCCCTTTGACTTATATTGATACTATTACTATTATCTTATTTTATTAGAAGTTTTGCTGAAATTTCTACAGAATTGTCTTTGTTTTCCTTGTTGCATTCTAAGTGTTTATTGATTTGTTTAGGTGTCTTTTGCTTTGTTTTTGTGTGTCAATTAGTGTAAGACTAGATTAAAATTCATTTGGTGTGATTTGGAATCATTTCTTCCCATAATTGTGTCACTTGATGTTGCTATCCCCTGTTCTACTCTGTTTTAGCCAAAACTTTGAGCTAATTTCTCCAAAAGTTTCGCTACTGTCTTAGCTTAGTTTTGATTGTGTTTTGCACCTTAGATATATCTATTTTGACTACACATAAATAGAAATTAATTTGTGCCAATTGTGATGAAATTTCATTGTCTTTGGATTGCTCGAAGTTGTGCCAAGTGTTGAAAATTTGAAAAACAAATTCTGGATAGCAAAAAAAATGCTAAGAAAAATAAAAGAAAGGAAAAGAAATGATAGGAAAAGAAACAAAAGAAACAAAGAAAGACAAGAAATAATTAAAGGAAAGAGCAAAAGAAAAATCACAATAAGAAGAACAAGTGTTGTCTAACAGAACGAAAAAAATTCTGTAACTTTGGAGCATAGTCCTAGTCAATCTAGTGGGTTGTTTTGAGTCAATTTCCTTTATAATTAACTTGAAAATATTTTTGTTAGATTGCATGATCAAAATACTAGCTTAGAATACAAAGTGTGGTGCAATTGCTTGATATTTTCCCCTATTTTTCCTTGGAATACCCTAAAAATTTTCTGCCACGCCCTAAAAATTTTGGTGCTAGCCGAAACTTTCATTCCTTGTGTTATCCATTCCTTTTGTGTTTCTTGCTCATTCCTTACTTCTTTGTTATTGTTGGTTCATGCTACATCTTAATGATTTAAGCCTAGTGTGATTTTGATTGTTATATCTTGTAAACTCTAAGATTTGTCACTTAGTTTTCAAAAGACTTAAAGAAAAGGACTAGAGTGGTAGAAGGCAAGTGTATATGAGCACAATAGAGGGTAAAATCCCGACTATGTGAACAAAACGTGAGTGGAGTGATCCAAAACACTTTTGAGGGTGTGATTTGGTGAGGTCCATATTTCCTAACATTTATTTTGTAGAATTCATTTCTTGCTAAAAAATGGAAGGTAAAGGATCTCAACTCGATGAAGTCATGTTTACTCTTAAAATCATGCAACAACAGTTTGAAAGTGTAAATGTGAAACTTGATAGACTTGATGAAATAATCTCAAAGAAGGAACATAGTATACATTCTAATGAAAGAAGATCAAGGAGGAATCATGACCAACATGGAAGCAATGAAGGGGATTGGAGAGTTGAAACAGAAGAAGTGGAGTTATTTACTTCTCTATGGGGGCGTTTGGTATACTCATTCTTTTTTCGTTCCTGGGAATCATATTTCCTGAGAATCATGTTTCCTGGGAATGTTAAAAATGTGTTTGGTTTACCTTAAACATTCTTGGGAATGTTAGACATCCCCACGTTTGGTTCTAATGTAACTTTCCTGGGAATCTTGGCATTTTTGACAAAAATATCCCTA
>JANHAO010008562.1:0-19141 GCA_026873985.1 Saraca asoca | reverse complement strand
TCAAATTCAATGCAAAAATATCATTTAACAAAATTAAAATTATAAATTCAATGAGGCAATTGACAATTTGCACTTTTAGTTTAAGTTTCTATATTAAAATAATAAAAAAAAACTATGTAGGATATTGCAAATGTAAATGTAACCACGAAATTATAATAATATTTGCATATTTTAATTATATGGTATGCAATCTTATAGTTTTATTAAATTTATTTTACTTTCTATTAATTTTATTTTTACTTTTTCTTTCATTTTCTTTACTCTCATTTTCCACTAAACCAATTAACAAAATATCATTTTCTTTTCTCTCATTTTCTTTCCTCTCTTTTTTTCCACTCACCCAAGCAAAGCATTAAAGAAAGTGTAGAAAGTACATTCGACCTCCACAATTGAAAAAAAACGCAAAATTAGGATGGAAAATTCTGCCCCAACTTGTGTTCCATCACAAAAATGTTTGTCACAATAGTTTTGGGACAAAATTTTGACTCTATTTTTATAATTAAAATTTTATATTGAAAAAGAAAAATTCTCAAAATTGGGTATGAAAATCTCCATTTGAAACCAAAAAAATTTTTTCCAAAAAAATTTAAGATAGAATTTTCTATCTGGAAAAAAATTCAATTTTTTTGGAATTGAAATTTTTATCCCAAATCTGAAAAAATTTTCCTCTTCATGTTGTCACAGAAAATTTCGTCTCAAAACATAACAATTTTTCTTTTGAAATTTTGAGATGGAATTTCTATCCCAAAATTGGATTTTTCAAAAAAAAAAATTATAAAATTTTAAGCTTGTTTTGAGCCTTAATAATAGATGGAAATGTTTTGTAAAAAGAATAGAAGACAATGTAACTAGCAAATAATTTAACAAGTTTTTCAAATAACTCTTTGATTTCTTACTCTCTCACCACAATCTTTCTATACATAACCAATGAGAAAATAAAAATAACATATAATGAAAACACAACAAATATGAAACCATAATGGAAGATTCTTCAACCTTTAGTCTATGTGTTTTCATTGTTTATAATAGAATATTAACAAATACTCATTAGTAATTTCTTTGAAAATAAATAAATTTTTAGAGAGAAACAACAATTTTGTAAAAAAAAAAAAAAAACTCATAATATTTCTACTTGCATAAGCTCAAATGAGTAAGAGTCTTACCAATATACTTAACAAATAATAATAGATGAATGTAAAACAACTTGAATCATAGTATACATGAAGAGAGATGATAGAAATATGAACAGTAAATGAGGGAAAGAAAAAATTGAATGAAGAAGAAAAAATTCAAGAAAACATTTCAGGTTTTGATGGTGGAATTAGGATGGAAAATTCCATCTCAACACCGTTTCAATTAAGTGATTGTGTCTCAATTTTATACCAATTTTAAAATTCAAACTTCCTTCCCACGTTTTGCAACAAAATTTAGGAGAAAAATTTTAAAAATTTTATAATTTTAAAAATTTTGAGAAATTTATCCCAATTTCAAATTTTGAATTTTTTGGGATGGAATTTGGGTGAAATAATAATATTTTTTCAATTTGGGGCAAACTTTTTGTCCCCATTTTAAAATTCAAATTTTTTATTTTAAAAATCTTATAATTTTGAAATTTTTTGAGAAAGAATATTCCGCTCGAATATTATTTTTTAAAAATAAAAATATAAAATATTCAATCTTAAAATCTTTCCAATTTCAAAATTTGAATTTTTTGAAATGAAATTTATGATGAAAATTTAATATAAAAATTTGTTTTTTTTTCAATTTGGGATGGAATCCGCTTGAGATGGAATTTTTGTCTCAAATTCGGTCCCAATGTTTGTATTAATTTTTTAAAAAATTGATAAAAAAATTCCATCTCTAAATTCCATCCTAAAATTGATTTTTTTCTGATAGTACTCTCATCACGATATCTCTAAAAAACAATTATTTAATATTAACCCAAAGAAATTCTCAAAAAAAAAAAACTTCCAATTTTCCTTGCAACTCATGTGGGCTCTAAAATTACTATCAAAATGATAACACCACCATTATGTCCAGTTTAGAGGGCCTGACAAGCCAAAGGAAGCGAGTGGGAAAAAGAGAAAAAAAATAAAGAAAAGACAAACAAAAAGGAAAGAACGTGTAAAATAAAAATACTAAACTTATAAAAGATTAAATTTAAAATATATATTTAGTTCACATAAATTAAATATGATAATTAAACATAAATTTTAGATTTTATATAATTAAAATCAGGATTTGCTTAATTAATACACATTAAATATATAGTATGTTATCAATACATATTAAATAACTAAAGTAATTAAAATAGTGTTTTAAACACCCTACTATTAAATATAAGATCTAATTCAATAGAACTCAATAAGTGTTAATAATAAATAATACTTATAATCCAAATTTGATAATAAAGTAAGTAAAGTAGTCAATTAGTAGCTAAAATAAGCAATACTTCAAACATGTAAAACAATAATAAATAATTTATTTATTTTTTATAATAGTTATTATTAAAATTACAATTTATATAAAAAACATTAAATAACTAACGAAATAAAAGTAAAACTTGAATTACACTATAACTGAATTTAGAATCAGCTAAAACAATAACATCATTTAATAAATTTAAGATTTAGATTTTTTTAATCATAAAATAAGCTAAGATAGTTGCTTATTATTTAAATTGGAAATAAATAATAAATCAATCGATTTAAAATCATGGCAAATAGTTCATTTATTTCAATGTAATTAATAGACCAAAACATGTAAACAAATATAAATTAACTTTTAATATGGCTAATAAATCCAAATATTTTTATCATCATAAAATAAGATATTTACTAAATTTAAAATTCCAAGCACTTTAAATAATAATGATTTAACTATTTTTCCAAAATAATTAACAAGTTAATAAGTTAAAAATTTCCAAAACAATAACTATCAAAAAATTAAAATTTTAATTAAAAATATATACTAAAATCCTCTAGAATTTTTTTTTTTTTTTTTGCAAAATTTCACATGTAAAATTTGAAATTCTTGCTGCCAGTTCATCTACGTATAAATTCAACTACATATAAGAGAAACTTATAAAAGTTTATTCCAAAGATTTTTAGGATGTAATATAAAATTTCAATATTTTTGGGTCGTTTCAACTACTAATAAGAAGAATTTATAAAGATCTATTCAGAGATTTTTGGATGTAATATTTCTGTGTTTCATGACTTTTTTTTCTTAGTACATGAATAAATATCTGTTCATTAGACATAAGCTATAAATAATGTATTTATTATAGTTCTCTCACCATAAAAGTAATACTAATCTTGCCATTCAAAGTTGTAAATGAAGTGTAAGAATTCAAATAAAAAAAAAAGGAAAGATATTATATGTCCTAACAGTAATAAAAAAAAATAATAAATTTGAAACTTATTTAAAGAAAAAAAAATAAAAGTTGTAATCTAATCAGCCGACTACATTAGTTTAGTCAACAACAGAAGAAATTTTATGTCTTAAAAATGGTCAAATTTATCAAGTGTTCCATGTCCCCTCAACTTTCAAAATTAGGAATAAAATTGATTTAAATAAAAAATTATATAGTAAAAGTAAAATTCAAATAAAAATCATGGTGAAAACCTCAATGGTTAAAAATAAATTTTTATTTCATTTTAAAATAAATCTTTTTTTAAATAGTGTTTGAATTAAGATTAAAAAGAATTTCATTTCACTTTATTTCATTTACAATTTATATTTTGATTATATTATGTTATTATAAAATTCAGAAAATTCATTAAATATTTTACTGAAATTCATTTTATTTTGTGTAAAACACATATTATATTATATATTTCACTCTTATTCTAATATTTAGTATTTTATTTATTATTATATTATTAAAATCTATTTTTTAATTAATTTTTTCATATTTTTTGATATATATTAAATTAAAATATTTATTTTACAAATAAATTAAAAATATTATTTTTGAAATAGTTTCTAAATAATAGAATTCATTTACAAATGAAATGAACTGTAGTAGAGTGAAATGTAATCAATCTTGAAAAAATTGACTACAAAGAAAGCATTAGCCCACCATATATCCATAGTTTGGGGGCTAAACTGTAGTTTATCCGTTTTTTAGCGTTTCGCTAGGGTTCATATATGCGAGCCTCCGGAAAGTGTCACTGACCCGATACTTTCCTCTCGAATTACAATCCCTAATCTCCAAATCCAAGTTCTTTCCAAATCGAAGTTCTTCAGCTATGGATTTCCCAAAGAAACGCAAAACCGAGGAAGAGAACGGCACCACAGATTCTCCACCCCAACCCACCACCGCCGTCAACACCCTCTCCGCCGAGGACATCCGCAAAATCCTTCAACCCCTTACGCAGGAACAACTCCTTGAGCTTCTTCAAGGGGCGGCAATTCGCCATTCAGATGTTCTGGAAGATATTCGCGTCGTCGCTGACCGGGATTCCACTCTCAGGAAACTTTTCGTTCGTGGGCTTGCTGGAGAAACCACCACAGATACTCTTCGCAGCGTGTTCTCTTCTTTTGGTGAGATTGATGAAGCCATTGTTATCTTCGATAAGTCGACGGGAAAGTCCAAAGGTTACGGCTTTGTTACTTTCAAACACGTTGATGGTGCTGTACTTGCTCTGAAGGAGCCGAGCAAGAAAATTGACGGAAGAATGACTGTGACCCAGTTGGCAGCGGCGGGTGTATCTGGTGCTCCGGGGGCTAATGCTACAGCTGCGGGGGCAGGTGATGTTTCTGCGAGAAAGATTTTTGTGGGAAATGTGCCATTTGATATCTCGTCAGAGAGGTTGTTGAGTTTCTTCCTTGCCTATGGGGAAATTGAAGAAGGGCCTCTTGGGTTTGACAAAGGGACTGGAAAGTCGAAAGGCTTTGCCTTTTTCGTGTACAAAACGGAGGAAGGTGCAAGGTCGTCGCTAGCTGAGCCTGTCAAGAACATTGATGGGCATCAAGTACTCTGTAAATTGGCTGTGGATAACAAGAAGGGGAAGCCAAGTCAGGCGGGTTTTACTGGGGATGGCATGGCTGCACAGCAACCACAATCTGCTTTGCCTGGTAATACTTATGGACAATACGGCCATCCCCCTTATGGAGGATATACTGGTGGGCATCAGGGCCCTGCGACATTGCCTGGTAATAACTATGGTTTACAGTCATCAATGGGTGGCGCAGGACTGCCTTCATTTGGTAGTCAGGTCCCATCCGGTGGTGGCTACGGTCATGGCATTGGAGGTGCTTATGGTGGTTCACAGTTTGGTGGGCCAACTTCCGGTGATTTTGGCGGAAGGTTGCCTCCAAATACAACTGCTACACCCGCTGGGGCATATCATGATGGTTCACATTTTGGCCAACATCAACAGCCTGCACCAATGCCAAGACATGCGCCTGGAGGAATGTATCAAGGCATGCCGCCCTACTACTGAGGTAATTTTCATACTTACGTTTCAATTCTAATGAATTTTAATATGTATTTGCTTCTCTTACCATGTTGCAATGTTGCATTTCTGGGGTTGATAGATTGCCTGTTTTTCTTCATTGGTAATAATTTATGTTTGCTTGTCAAATTTGCTTTTTAGTTATTAATCTATGCATCCTCTAACAACTTGAAAATTATTATTTTATCTTCTTTTATTTTTTATTCAATTGAATTTTCTCTGTATTACATTGTCATTATTTTTCGTTAAAAACATCATCGTTTTGTTACTGTAAAGTCTAATGGCGTGCTTGAAAGTTGAAACCATTTCTGTGTCATTTCCCTTTATATATGGGAGCTATTGTTCTATATTAATTTATTGGAGGATGCGATTGTACAATATAAATTTGAGCAATTAGGTAAGAAGAAAAAGAGGCTATATTATACTGTTTTTGTATTGTCTATTGGTGTGGCCGTGTGGATAAGATCAATCAATTGTGTCATTACTCCTCGTAAATGAAAGCTAAAGGTGTGTGTAGATGCACACACGACATTTTCTGTGCGTAAAAAAATTAAACCAAATGGATATCTATGAATATGAAAAATGTATTTGTGTTCGTAAACTTTGTAAAGTAGAAGAATAGTGTCCTGGTCACTGCTGATGTATGTTTTATTGATTTTGATGATGATGTTGCTTTTGGATCTATTAAGAGTGCATTCTCTTGTTGTCCGGTTGGCATCATGTATTGGGCGACCTTTTACTGATTTTCAAACTTCCCTAAACTATTAATGTTTAAAGGGAAAACATAATTAATGTTCTGTATTGGTATGCACAAATTTGAGGAGAAAAGAATGGATATATAGTATAGACTGTAATTGAAAGGAAGAAAGGTATTCTTCCCTCCCCCTTTTTCCCCTTGTGATCAAAATGAAACATGCCATAAATGTGGAAAACATCACTTTGCCTCCCTGTGGATTGCTTTGTTTTCACTTTGTTCCCCTGTGGTTTAAATTGTGTCACTTGGCTCACATGTAGTTTATTGTGTTAACACTTTCATCTAAAGCTTTCAGTTATTCTCCCATCAGGTCCAAAAAATCCAAATTTAAGTACAAGACTTTCAATTATCTTTGTATACAGCAAGAACCTAAATAGCCACTTCAGATAAAAGTAAGATAATATGCTCATGTAAGCAAGGTTATCAAATTGTGAATCATATCTCGATTGGTCAATTTCTTAACTTGTAAATCAGAGTGAAAAATCGTACTTTTAAGCTAAGAAACATAATACTTCCCTAATATCATAAACTCAAAAAATTATAAATGTGAAATTTCAAAAGGGTTAAGTCATATAGATTCAAAACAAACTTAATATATCATAAACAAATAACATAATTGTGAAGCACTCAAGTATTCAAACTTCTTCAAGATGGTGATAGGGATTCAAGGTGAAAAAATAGGGTTTTAGAAGATGGGTGAGGGTAAAACTGAAAGAGAATGTGAGATAACACTGTGCTGGAGTTTTTGAAAAAAAAAATTGAAAAAATGCCCTTAATGGGCTGATTTTTAAAATGGGTCATGCAGAAACTGACCCGGTTTCTGTTACGACCCCCTTCTGCAGCAGAAACAGGAGGTGCTGTGAATTGCCGGAATTGAGCGGTTCTTCCAGTTCCAGCTGCGATTCAGGATTTGGGCTCCTATTAACAGGGAAAAATGTTTCCAATGAAGATCCAGATCGTTTTGTTTCTAGATCAAATCAAATCGTGCGATTCGAATTGGAAATCGTACAATTCCAACTTCCATGCATGTAAGTGATCAAAACTTAATAATGATGCTTAATTTGATAACTTTTGACATAGACATTTCAATATCAGACGTTGAAGATTTTTGACAGACTTTTGGATGGAAAATAGCCGAGTGTGGTTTTGTATTAATGGAGTAAATCACATGGGAGGAAAGTAGCACAGTTTACTAAACCACATGGGAATGAAATGAAATCAGGGCAAAGCATAGGGGGTGAACTGATGTCTCCCTAAATATAAATATATCTGTTTCTTTTCTGAACTTTATATTCTGTGTATATGGTCTTGAGAAAAAGTGAAGTTTTGTTATGATTACCACATTAGAAGGATCATTACACTCTCTTCTTTTCTAATCTTGAATGTCTGAAATGTGTATGCATATATAGATAAGATTGTGAGTGACTTTTCTATCTTACTAATGATTGGCATTTGATAATTCATTGAGGATATAAATTAGGTTTTATATCTTTCATGTGAATTATTTAATTGTATGATCTTTGTATTGTGGTTGATATGTTAAATTGACTAGATTAATTTTATTGATTTGTTGATTGTACATTATGCTTCTGAGATACTTATGATATCTGATGGTTCATTTTTTGTTGTTTAAATGTTAATTACTGGTTTGAGCTTTGAATGGGTGTTTGGTTCAGGTTTGTGATGGCTTCTTGGGCGCTAATGCTTTATATGGTTGTGCTGATTTCGTGAATGCAGACAATGAAATCTATGCTTTTGATTACATGGACTGCTGTAAATGTGTTGCTGCTTCACTTCCTCTACTTCTGTGTTAGGTGCCATTTGTTATTGGTGTTAGTGAAAAGCTTACATAATTTCTCATAGTATCCTAATGTAGTACTTTATATGGAAATCCTGTAGGACTTCTTCATTTTTGTTTTCTTGCTAAAGTAGGCTTCTAAATTGTTGAGTAAATGCCGAGGTGAATACCTTAAATTTTGAAATTTATATTATTGTTTATATTCCTACATGCATATGTGTACATTATGTGACTATTTGCTTGATCATAATTCTGTTTTGGATTGAGGGAAATGTGAGTTAAGGAAGTAAAGGATGGTGCGTTGTTATTAAATCTTCATTGTCTGGGATTTTTTTCAAATGAAGAAAGGGATTGTAGGGGTTAGTAAGTGGACACTTCATGTCCCTTCAAACCTCAAGTTTTTTGTGTTCCTGTAAATTGGGAGCTTACATGTTATCTGCCCCTTACCTTTTACTTTTAAGTGTTTCCTCTCATTCCCATCCCTTGCTTATTTATAGCACTTAAGGGTGAGACTTCAAAATATCTTTTAGCATTCTGCTAAAACATTTTCTGACCACAGTTACCAAGCATTTCAATTGATTGTTTTCCTTACTGGACAACACCTTGCTTGTGTTTGATACGTTGTGGAATCTTTAGTATCTTGTGTTGTCTTCTCTTTCACTATTCTTCCTTCCTCTATCCAGGAATTGTTTCCCTTGTTTTCTGTGGAATTGATTGGACCTTATAAACATATAACTTACAAGGACTGCCTTATATTTGATATCTAACAGTTTGTGTAGTATGTTAGATTCAGCTTTTGGGATATGCAAAGAGATTTGTGTGCCCTGCGTAGTTGATGTTTTTCCTTATTCCCCCATACTTTTGATTTTTTTGGTTTCTTTTGAAGAGGATATCCTGTCTATCGTCTTTGTACTTTCCTCCCTTGTCTAATAGCATATTCTTCTTTTATTGATCATAAATCAGTTGCCCTTATCAAAGGCCACATCAAGTGGCTGATGCTCCGCCTGTGCATGCATTTGAACACTGAAAGTAGTTTATGCGAATCTTGATTGATTTTTGTGGTAAAGAACTTGTATTGTTACTTTGTATACCCTCTGTGGTCGTGAACATTGCAGGGATCTATATTTGATGTATATCTAGCCCATTAATTTAAATATAAAGAAGTGTGTGTTGTTTATAAAGACTAGACTAGAATTTATTTTCTTGTATCTGATGGCCATGTTCGTAACTCTCAAGTATGCGGAGTTCCTTCGTTAACATTTTAAAGGCCACTTTCCCATCATATGTGATGCGTGCATAATGCTTTATGCAATTAGCTGCACGTACTAAAATAGCACTTGCTGTGTTCATAGACTTTCAATTTTTCTGGATTTAATTGCACTTGCCATGGTTGTAGACATTCGATTCTTCCAGAATTATACATGATGGTGCTCCTGTTGTAATCATCTTTGTGTATCAAACCTTACTGATGCACATATCTGCTGTTATTTCTAACAATTTCTGAGATGATTCTCTTGTTCCCTTCTCATTTGATGTGGTTCAACTTGGAATTGCTTGTTGTCCCGAGGTTAGTATGGCTTTAGAATCCGCCAAATACCATTTAGGTACCTTTTAGGTGAGATCGCTACCATGTAATTGATTATGCAGAGAAATTGTAATTCTAGCCCTGAAAACATTGTAGGGATTATGGTTTTAGTGATTGTATACTGCTTTTGATTGAGGTTAAAGATGAGCAAAGCAAGTTTATCTTCTTCCTACTTTTTCCATTTAATTAAATGCTTTGGCTGTACATTTCGAAATTGAAGAGCCACCACAAGAAATCAAACATTCTCCCCTTTAAGGGGGTCAACACTTGGATCATTTGTTGTCATTGTGTTCTATCAACTATCATCTCTGGTAATATTATGACTAAATTATCATATTGGTCCCTAACAGATCGAGTTTTTCTCAATTTAGTCGTCAGAAGATTGGTCATATCAATTTAGTCCTTTGCACTTCTAGTGTCTTTTAACAAGTTCTGTTTATTTGCCATTTGATTAACTAACCCAAGTGATGACATGATCTGTTAAATATGATCTGGCATAGCTGAGATGCATGTCCTTGTTGGATTGTTCCAACTTGCAAGGAAACAAGTTAAGTGGGTACAAAACAGAGTTCTACTTTCAAAAACAGTAAAGAAAAAGAAAAATGAAACTTTTAGATGTAACTCTTCGAGTGGAATCATAAAAGAAAAAAAAAGAATAGAATTTAATTTATTTAAAGTTTTGAACTCTAATTTTTCTTATGGTTTCAAAGAGGTTAGAGATTGAATCGGTTCTGAGAAGTCATGTCCCTTAAATGGAAAAGAAGCTGTTTATGAGAAGAAAAGAAAATTTTCGGTTGGAAAGGAATATTTGTATGCAACTTTTGATTCTAGGTTTTCTGTATTAAATATTGGGGGTGTTTGTCGAATTCAGGAACTATTTTAGTTCAATGTAAAAGTAGTTTTATTAAATAAAATAATTTTAAACTAGTTAAAAATTAAGTTTAGTTTGGATTAAAATTAGTTATAAACTAATTTCTTTTATAAATTTTGTTTGTTAAATCTCTTTGAATATAATAAAAATATGAAAAAATAAATTATAAGGTATTATTACATAAAATGTTAATTAAAATATACTATTTGAACTTTAAATATTTATGTTGTTTATCAAAATTTTAAAAATAATAAAATATTTTAAAAGGTAATTAGATATAATGTTTTAAAAATTATAAAAAAAAAGTGATTGTAAAAGAAAACTAACTTCACATAAAACTATTTAAAAATTTGTTTTCACTTAAATTTTAATCAGATAAAAAATAATTTTTTAAATATTAAGTAATTAATAAACACATAAAATTTACAAATCTTCATTGAGATATATCCGCTTAATTAGTTGTTAGAGATTGACAAACAATCTCAGTTTTTACTCAAGTATGTGATATCGGTAAAAGAAGAGGGAAATAAGATTTTCAATATCACATGTTAATGAAGTAATCTTTACTCAAATTATTACTGAATTATGTGTATTTTGCCCTATTCTGTTTCTAAAGTTCATTCGCATCAAGAAGATTTTAGACGAAATAGTTTATGAATCCATGAAGTTAAACAATTTTTTAACTGTGAAAGTCTTCCAATTATTTTGGTCAAAATATAAAAATATCTATATCAAGACAAGAACTGTGATTTTGTTGTCACATTCTTCCTTTTCTGTCCCATAAAATGATGTACAAATACCATGCCATCATGGGCTGCTGCCAAAAAATGGTAGCACAGGTCAGGGAAAACTAAATTTATAAAAATGGGTCAACCTTAAACCCCAAATAATTAAAAAAAAAAAGAAGTAAATAAATCAAATACTTAGTAAGGCAGGCTCTTGGAACTTGTGCTAATAACCAAGGACTTCAACTTGGAAGAATCTCCCGCTGCATTTGCCCTTTGAGTTATTATCTCCATGTTCCTATGTAAACTTTGCTTCACCAAACTCTTCATCATCCTCTTCCCTTCTTTAGCATCCCTTTGATTTATAGGCGAACCCATTGCAAGTCTTGGTATCTGTGGGCCAGAATGTGGACCCACCTTTCCATGCCTTTCATCCTTAAACAATTGCAACAATTTCAACGCTCTCTTCTGAGCCAAAGTGCTTCCCAATAGAGCCACTTCAAGGAGCACATTAACAATCCCTGCTTGAGCCATTTTCTCTCTTTGTGATGAACTTTGGTGAGCCAAAATCATCAAAATATAAGATGAAAACTCTTGGCATTTTTGCTTTTCTTCCCATGACAAAATCTCTATGAAACACTCAGGCACTAATGGGCTATTTTCTATAGCCTTTTTTCCCATCAAAGTCACCACCAAATTCCCAAGAATTGCAAGTGATTTCTCTGAAATTTCTTTAATTGATGACGATTCCAAGAGGGTATTCACAACTCCACTAGAAACCAATGGCCCTGAATTTTCGAACACAGTTGAGAGGTTATGTAAGGCAAATAAACATGCTTGTTTGGTTTCAAGACTTGAGTTTGATTCAAGAATGTCTTTAAGTAATGGGAGAAAGCCTAATGAGGATAGAGAAAATTGGGTGTTTGCTAGTGATGATAATGATAAGAGCAACTCTGCAAATTCACTTGTTGATTCATCTATATGGTCAATTTTCGTTGGCAGCTTCGATAATATTCCTGCCTCCACTATCAATGCCTTGTTCCTGAAGGAAGAAGCAAAACATGTTTCAAGTCAGTCAAAGTTAGGTCCAAAACAAATATTTTTGATGTTCTATTCCGCATAAATGAAGTCAAGCAATCAAATCTAAACTGGCATGACCAAACTTTTAAGCATCCCCCTCTTAATTTACAGTTAAATCTTATATAATAATAAATCTAACTGTATGTATCTATCTCTTTTATTCAAAGTTTACTTGCTAAAAAAATGAAGTGAGTTTGTCAAATTTCTTAGGTCAAAAGTTTTCTCTTTGATGGGAAATGATGCAAATTGCACATAAACAATAAAATGGTAAACTAACAAAACAAAATATATAGGTCCTGGCAGAGTGAAGTCAATAAGAATCTAAAATTAATATTTGTGTTGGGAAGTGCAGGTCAACAAGAGACATTAAAAATATAGTCTATAAGATCATATCGGAATCTGACCAACTACACTACATTTTATGATCTGTAATCTATAATACATTGAAGACAAAATTGTCTCTTCAATAAAATTGTTGTCTCCCTATAGTTAAACCTACTACCCAGCAACTTAGTTGACAAAATGAGCAAAATTTGGTGATTTAATTTCCAATAATAATTATTTATCCAACTAATATGCACATTGTATCATTGTGACAGTCAGATTTATGCAAAATTTGGTTAATTTAATCCTCAGATTTAATGCCATTAATGCAAGCTCATTAGTTTGATGAATTTCATGATTCTACAGCCTTTAAGGAACAGACTTTAAGTGCGAGGATTTGTACGCACCATTTTTTGTGGGAATAAAATGACAAATAGAAAATGGCCAATCGGCACTTGATATTTCAACTGTCTTGTCCTTGCTTGCTCCTCAAAGGTCAATATGGGCGGTTGCCAACTAGGGCTCCACTCTCGCCAAGTTCTTATCATATATCAACTTTATATATTTGTCCACATCAAATAATTGGTGAAAAAGAAATAGAGTAACACTGCTTACAATTCTTTTATTCATAATTGCCTTCATATTTACGCAAATGATACAATATTAATTAAATTGATTTTATATATTTTAAACAGATGAAATCATATAATTTAAAATTAGTATATGTCAAGCACCACATTGGTTAGTCTAAATACTATGTTTATATAAGAAATGTTGGATAAATTTTGATTAACACTTGCGTTTAGTGTTTTTATAGGAATTAATATTTTATTACTCTAAAAAAATGTACCATATGTGTAGCTAAGGAGGGAAGAATTGTGAAGATAGTGAATGTACAAATATACATTCATGATTTTATTAGTTATCTAATACAAAGAATTTTGAATTATTTTATGATAAAAGATAATTAGGATATACAGAGATAGACACAAATACAGGATATGATAATTTAGATATAAAAAAAAGTTTTGTGAATAAAAAATATTATATATGATACATCTCAAACATATAAATAGGTACATCTCAGGCACGCAAATCAACAATATGATTTGTTTGTGCTTTAGTGGATATCAATGACATTTTTATTTATAATTAGGAGAAAATGAGATGAGTAAGCATTCATACACCTTGTGCATGATTTGAGATATCAATTTGTCGTGATGCGTGCCCAGAATACAAGGTCAGCTCTCATTTCTTTAACAATGTATTCTCTCCCCACATGTTTGACAAATGAAATTAACTATAGTGAAATGGCTGGTTTCTCGTGCTTTTGACAAATATGCAAGTTTTGGTAGCTACACTGCCACTAAAGAAAAAACTCAGCTGGTTTTTGTAACTAGTAACGTCTGCCATAGCCAAAAATTCTCAGAAATTTCAATTAAAATAAAAAAATTCCAAAAAATCTCAGAAAGAATCTCTAAAGAATCCAAAAAAATAAAATCCCAAACAACTAAATTTCAATTAAAACTAAAAAAGATTCATCATTAAGCTCATAAAGATGTTTGGGTAATTTCCAGGAGCAAGAAAATTTTAAATTCGAACTTCCTGGCTGGTACCGTAAAAAAAAAATAATAATAATAATAATAATAATAAAAACAGTGAAACTGTACGGTAAAAGATTCAAATGGAATAAAAAAAAACTTACGTGTAAGTTCCATCGGCGAGCTTGATCAACGCTCTCAGCCCGGCTCGCCGGCGGCTAGCGACCTCCGACGCCGCCATAGACACCAACACCGGCACTACTCCGAGCTCTGTTATCAACTTTCGAACCTTAACGTCTTCTTTAGCTATCATTTCAATCTCTTTCGCCGCCACTTCCTTCTCTTCCCAGCTGCCAAAGTGAAGTTTCTTCACGGTTCTCTGCAACACTATCGCAGATTCGTCCTCTTTAGGCTTCTCCATCACAATCTGTACTATTTCAGCCTTGTTATTGTTGCAGTCTTCAATTTTTGACGAATTGAATCGATCGGAAGAACTGAAGAAACAGTCTGACACGAAGCGCCTTCGAGTTGATTCGGATTGAAGAAACCGTCTGATACGAGAAAAGAATTGAATTTTTGTGTGAGATAATTGCCAAACAGAAGAAGAACAAGAAAGCATATTTGGATTCTGAAAAGAAGACATACACAAAAAGATACTGACAAAACTGCTTTGAGTTTTGTTTTTTATATAAATTTTGTTTCTATTTCTGAGTTCTGAGAGATGATAAGATGAACAGATGAAGCACATGCAGAGGCAGAGTTTTGATCCCAGTTCATGGTTAGATATTTAAGACACAAATATGATCTTTAATTGTGCATTAGTTTTTTTCTAAAAATACCATTTGGCACAATATCACTAACATTGAGTCTATCTCTTGTGCCTGTGTTTCACGATTCGAGTCTGATTAGACTGCAAACTAGTGGGTTGAGATTATGGGACCTCCTACTCTACCAATCAGCTTTCACCAACTTTTTAGAATTTTATTTGGGTGGCTCTTAAATTTTGAAGAAAAAAATATTAAATTCTGTTATAATTTTTTATTAATATCATAAATTACAATAAGAAATATATTTAGTAAAAAAAATTTAAACATAAATGTTAGGTAGATTAGTGTTACTAGAACTATCATCGACAATTTTTTTTTAGTTATACATATCATATAATTTGAATTAAATTAGTTTCATATAAACAAATGATACAAACTTAATTAAATTTTAGCCTGTATAATTATAAAAAATAGTTATAAATGATGATATTTCTTTTACCATTTTTATGTCATGCAAGAGCAATTTTACACCATATTTAAGAATTGGATTACGTTTCGATACATATTTAAAAAAATATTATAAATTTTTATAAAAGTTTAATGTAAAAATAATGAAAGTTACAATTTTTTATATAAAATATTATAAAATTTTTACAAAAATTATAAGTCCGTATAAACTTTTATGTAATAAGTAATTAACAAAATTATAATTTCATCATTTAAAATTATATAAAAATTGTTCAAAAACTTTCTTATTTATATATAAAAATTACAACTTTTCATTAAATTTATAAAAAATACAATTTTTTTTTAAATTTAAAAAAATACAGCTCGATATGAATTTTCTTGAGCATGCACCAAACCATAACCCTTGATTATTTTAGATGTTAGAAATTTATTTGTGACAAAAGATGCAATATTTTGTTTATATAAAGAGAAGGTTTGAATTCTCTATGAATGCTACAACAAACTCAAGTCTAATTTGTCAATTTTGTGCACTTGAAAAATAAAAAAATAAAAAATCCATATGTCCAAGCAGGATGAGAAATGTGACTTGGCATTTTCTTGTTAAAAGAGAAAGATGACTAAATAAATTGAAGGCTTTGACTTTGATGAAAGTTCCATCAATTGCGCCAATTAGGGATCAAGGGGCCCCGGCCTTATATGTCATTCCTCTTTGTTATAAATTTGGGTCAGTGCCACGTGTCCATCCTGATTATGTCACAATTAATTTATCATTTTTTTAATTCCACGTTGGATTCAAAATCTGATCTGTATCAATGGCTACGATATTCTCACATGCTTGTTTGATTGATTCTGTCAATGTCCTCTGCATGACTGGCATATTATATCACCTTTTATTCATTAAATTCATTGATTTCTTCATGATATGTTCATCAGAGAAATCCCTCACATATATTTTTTGAACTAACATGATATAAAAACCAAGTATTTTATAGATTTATCATAGACATTTGTGCAAGGAGAGTTTACCCAGAAAGAAAATGTAGCTGTGGCAGAACTCATGCAAGATTTTTAACAAATAATATCAATGCATTAGAGGCTAATTAAGAGAATTTTATTAATTTAAATTGCATGTCCGCATATTCCAATAGGATGGGTTTGATTAAATTCGACATAGACCTGTCAAAGATTTGTCCTTGTACTGAATATTCAAATCCAATCTATTTTGAATTAAAAAAATATAATTATAAATTTTTAATTAAAAGGAAAATATAAAATTATTTTATTATAGTAGTAATTAATTTATTTCAAAATATATTATCCAAACAGGTCTAATAAAATTTTTAAAATAGATTTGAGATTCATTAAATATTTAATGGTTAGATTTAAATTAAAATAATTAAATAATACGTTTAATTTAAGTATAATAGTTAGATAAATATCTATTGATTTGAATAAAATCCATTGAATTTGGATGTAATCGTCATTCTGTATTTAAGGTTAATTCAGTAATTAGATTTACATTATTAACCATAATTCTGGCAAAACAAGCAGTAGAGTTCCGTTTTTGACAGGAATTTTCGGGCAAAAGAGTGCCCTGTAACTAAGTGCACTGCTGATATATGCAAAGAAATCATCACCAATTTTGACTTGGAGCTAAACATCCATTGGGTAAACTTCCATTAATTAGGAGATATAAGACTTTGACCACGTCATTATGTAGATTTAATTATCAATTTACACATATAATTTAAGTGATTAATCAGTAATATTTAAATATAATTATATATTATTTTATAATTATAATACATGATATATATATATATATATGTGTGTGTGTGTGTGTGTGTGTAAGAATATTTTAATTTAAACGAGATTTCAGTTCCGCATGCGAGTCCACTACAAATTTTTGTCCATATTTGAGTTGCAAGCAATGATATCCCCCAATTGAGAGGCAGGCAGCACAGCTTGTTGATGGATAGGAACATTTCATTTTGCTTTTGGGTGCTAATATGACGTGTGCCACAGTTGGACTCTGCCTATCCAAAAACACATTCTTTCCTTACTTTATAACATATGCCTCGACAGAAATTTCATTTTCCTCTGGAAGTTATGTTACAAATAAAAAGGGCTTTTGGTATCCACACACACTCATCTCAGAGATTTGTCCACCCAACGGATCAACTTTTTTTTTTTAGTAACTTAGTGAAGTTGTCCATAAAATATTACCACTTTATTAATTTAATATATATATATATATATTTACTTAGAAACACAGAGAATTGTTACAAAGTGTAAAAATACCACCTATTTTGTGCTGCAAACATAGTATCTCTAGTCAGTCACAGAATTCTTACTAAATAAATTTGAACATAGAGTACTTGAACTTGGATTGCGATACTGTGATTCTGCAGTTGGACTTGAATATCATGCTAAATTGGACTCAGTTGCTGTTGAAGCTTTTGGTGTATCCTTTGAAACAATTTCATAGCATATGATCTTTGGTAAGAAGAGTAATGTGGGGTGGAGTATCATATTGTTAAAGCTTCAAAAGATCCCTAAGTGCTAACAGCAAGGTCACAACCTTGGAGATGTTGGTAGTACTGTAGTAAAGTCCAACTCTCAGATAAGTGACATGATGCTTGACCAAAACTTTGCTATAATAAATCCTTCTACCTTAAAGCTTTTTCTTAGCAACATCAAAAGTAGACATATCCTGGGATTGCTAACATGAAGATGTGATGATAGGATGGGAAGTGGGAGTCTTTCCTAAGACCTTCCTTATTATGATTTTGTAGCTGTTGTGAAGTCATAGCTGTTATGTCACACTTGAATCAACTTCAAAGTCTCCAATGCATCTAGATGTTGTCCTTGGAATATTACCTTGTTCCTTGGGTCTCGAATAGCATGCAAAATTACTACTAATAGATAGACTAACTCTTGTATCATGGGGGTGATGTTGACTTGCCACCATACTAGTCTTCACTCAGTGGACCATATTGAAGGATGGAGAGAGTTAGCTCATATTGACAAGTTGGAATCCAACCAAACTACCCTCGTAAAAGGACATTGAATGGATACATGCTCTATGATTTTCTTTCCTGTATGACATAATTGGCATACAATTGGGACTGTTATATGTCTAGCAAATAAGGTAATGGTAATAAGTAGGGATCTAGTGCACAATCTTCATAAGAATAAAATCACTTTTTGTGGAAGAAATAGTTTCCAAATTGTTTTCCAAGGGAATTGGTGCTGACTTTCGTCAATATTAGAGTTTTGTATTAATAATTGGTAGCCTCTTTGGATAGAGTAAGAGCCTATGTCTGACTCTATCTAAGCTAATCAATCTTTGTCTCCATAAAAGGAGGTAGAGGTATTGAAAGCCTAATGACATTCCAAGTTCCATTAGGTAGCTCTAACTAGATCTACCTTCCAAAGTCTTTCTCTTCCTTTGAGGTGTTGTACTTTGTCAATTCCTTAGAGCCTTGTGATCGAGTGTCAAATCCAATCAAGATTAGAAATTTATAAATCGAGCTACCTAAACTACTTGTAGTATAGACAACACCGGGTTGAGCCCTTGGATCATTTTGTATTATATCAATAAGATTAAGAGATAGAAATGAGGGGGGAATTGGCAATAACTATATTAATAGCAAACTACAATGTAAAAATGTAAATAACAGTAAGTAAACCAACCAGCCCAAGGGAATCAACTAAACTTGAGATTAATATATCCTTGATCACTAAATATTCATTCAATTGTTAA
>JANHAO010008561.1:0-19133 GCA_026873985.1 Saraca asoca | reverse complement strand
ATGTTCCCTCTCAATAGCTTAATGATTAGCTGATTATTATTGCTATTTTTGTTCATCCCAATCATTTTTGGTGGAATTTGTTGCATAATCTTGTTTGGTCACACTTTTCTCTTTTGCTGCTTAATGTTAGGTCCGTGATTTAGGTAACCTGCTTGAGTTATATTGTGAATGACACTCTCGTTGTATCCCTTATTACTCCTTTAATCAATTTGTTTGTAAAGTCGAGCAAGTCGCTGCCACAAAGCGAGTAAAATTAAGGTCGTTCTCTTCCATTCATGTTTTTAAATGTTATTTTAATCTAGAAATCACACTACAGGAGTCTTAAATTTCCAGAATTGTCTGTGTTATTTATGTGATTCTTTTGCTGAAAGGGAATTGAGTTTGGAAGTTAAACAAATCAAAACAAAGTGAAGCAAATTGAAATTGTGGTCTTTTTTTTCTTTTTTCACTTCCTTTCCTTATTCTTTATAACTAAGTGAAGCAGTTAATATCCTTGCTGATAAGGTGTTAAAACTTAAGAGTATTTGGGGCATGTTACTTTCAGGCTTTTAGCAATGTTGTTGTAACATATCAGGTATCCATTGTATGGGTGTGTAAGGTGATAAAAAAGCATTTTTCAAGTTTATAATAATTAATAACATTGGACGAATGATTGTCATAAAGAGATTGGCTGCTGAAATTACTGGCATTCTTTGTTGAAGTTTGGGTTTAGGGTTGTACAAAAGCAAACTCAAGGATATAAATTTAGGAACATATTTGTTTCTTCAATGTAACAGGAAGAAGAATTATTTATGGCAGGAAGGAGAAAAGAAAATTGAATTCAAGAGACTGTTTGGTGTTGGAAACACTGAGTAACATGTAGTAATGGTAGTTACAAACAGAGGTAATCTGAATTTAAGACAAAAAGGAGCTTGGTCCATAAACCTTCAAATCTTTAATGTAGCAAAGACTGAAATTTTATGATCTCTATTCTCAGGCAGATTCTGATTGAGTAGACAGGGTAATATGAGTTAAGGCATAGTAAACATGTAAATACTAAAATAAAAGATTCTGGACTTCAATTATTCTTTAAATCAGAAAACACATCTGAGGTGAATGTTGAGCTGCTATTACCACAATATGAAAAATGGACTGCAGACCATCATTACATCCAAACTTCCAAGTCCTGAGGAAAATTAAGATAAACAGTTGATTGGTAGACTGATAGCTTATTATCAGAACTTGCCCCTAGGGCAACAAGACTTCTTTTGCATTCAATATAGATCTTTTAGTTATGGTTGTTCAAAGAGGGTAAGAGTTTTTGAATCTTTCCATAAATGTAACGTCTATCTTTCAGGAGATGTTTTTCCACAGATGATTAAAAGTTCAAATTTCTTTTAATGCCTAATATTGATTATTGAATGCAAATTGATACCAAATGATGTGAACACTTGAACTGTTTCACTTACTCCCCTGTATCACACATGTTCTTTACACTTATATTAGACCACACTCAGATAATTGAGAGAGAGAGCTGCCAATAAAGGAGATCCAACAAAGCTGCGTGAATCATCAGTGGTGGAAGAGGTTCCAGTTAATGATCAAGGTATGTTGTTTGCTTTGCACTAGAAGCAAGGTCTTAAGATACATTAGCTCCCTATGCTGTTATTGTCTTTTCATTAAATCTCATTATAAATAATAGTAGAGAACAAAATCTGATAGAATATGCAACATCTTATTATGTTGATATCTCTAAATATTTCATCTTTCTGTTATTTGGGTGAATGATTATGAATATATGATCAATCTTAGGCTAGGGGAATGCTCATGTATGCCAAAATCTAATATTACTTATTTCCTAGAAAAAAGTGACCTTGAATAAAGTAAAGATACAAAATAGCTAATAGATTTTGTGTAATATCCCAAATTTTTTAAAATCAATTTTGATAATAAAATAGGAAAATTAAAAATTTCAAGGAATTCGAAATTATAGATTTGGAACCACGAGAGACCCATATATAATAAAAATAGACTATATAAAATTTTAGAAATATTTCGAAGATTAAACTACTGTCATGAATGTTCAAAGAACAAAATTTATATTTTTGAGATTTAATTTTTGGAAACTAGGGTTACGAATATTGGATGAGCACAAAATTAGAGTCATTATGAATGTATTTAATTTACCTAATTTGTATTAAAATTTCATACTCATTGGTGATTAATAAGTACGTTAAATTTGACTTCAAAATGTAAGAAATAGGAAATTACAAAAGGGAAAATGGTCAACTTATAGTTATTGGGGAGTTGACCTATTTTTTTCATTTTACCCTTCCCTTAGTCGGCTTCTTTGCTTCTTTAGCTTCCTGGACTACACAAGTCATGCAACTACTTCTTCTTTTCCAAATTTACTTTCTCTCTTTACCTTTACTCTCTCTCATTAAGTAAGTCTACAAATCTTCCTTTTTATTTTTTTCAAAATTTTATTGTTGAATCCTCTCTTCTTCCTCTTCATTTTGATATTAAAATTGTGTTGATTAATTGAATATTATTCAAACTATGAATTTTTTAAGTTACTAGTTATTTTTCATGTCATTATTCACTTTAAGAACCCATACAAATTTTTTGAAGTTTTAAAGCTCAAATCTTATATATTTAGTCTATTCTTATGTAATGAAATTGTAATCAAATGATATCTAATTATTTTTTGAAAGAAAAACATTCAAATAACCAAGATGCTAACATACTCTTCATTTTGTTCATGAAGAGTGTTGAAGTTTATTGGTAAGATCAATAGTGATTTGGCATATTCTGCCTACTTGTAAGTAACTCTTATCATTCTTGTAAATTATTATATGTTTCTTGCTTGTGATGAGCTAAATATTTGATGTTAGTTGATAGAAATGGATTTTTGTGATTGTGAAGCATAATTTGAGATTGAATAGATCTACTGATAAGATGATTAGTTTGCTGTTGAAATAGTTAAGTTTTATGCATGATTAAGCTTTAGAAACATGTTGAGATGAGATCTTATAGTGTAATGTTAAATTGGAAATTGTTCCCCCTTTTTTTTTTTTATTGTTGCCTGCAATTTTTGCTTACGTGATTTGAATCACAGCTTTTTATTATCTTATTACAGTTGATGCTTCAGTTTTCACAATTTAAGGTTTCGACTTTTATCATTTCTTTTTTCAAAATCTAATTTAAATTATTTTCAATAGTCTCCCTTAAATTTAATTTTGAAATAACACAAAGTATTATCTTCTATTTTTTGAGTGCATTCACCTTTAGTGGTTTTGTCAAAATATCTGCAACTTGGTCTACAGACTTATAAAGTTCTAATTTAATTTCACCATTTTTTACTAATTCATGAATATAATGGTACTTGATGCCAATATACTTACTTTCCCTATGGAAAATTGGATTTTTGGCCAATGCAATAGTTGTTTATTCTCACATATGATTTTCATAGGATCTGCCAGTTCATGTATTAATTCACCGAACATCCTATGAGGCCAAATTGCTAGACATGCTACAGAAGTTGCAGTCATATACTCTACTTCTGTTGTGGAAAGCATAACAACTTGTTGTTTCTTTAAGGATCATAAAAAAGATCCTTGTCCAAGAAAGAAAGCACACCAGAATACGTTTCTAAAATTTCACATCATCTATCCAATCACCATCTATGTATCCCACTAAATCGAGATTATTAAAGTATAAGTAAAAGATTTCATTATCATGGGTACCACTCATATACCTTAAAATTCATTTTGCTGCTTGTAAATGTGATTGGCAAGGCTCTTCCATGAATTGACTAATAATCCCCACACCATATGCAATATCTGGTCTGGTGCAAGTTAGATATCTTAGACTGCCAACTAAGCTTTTGAAATATGTGGGATTTATTAGTTATCTGCTTTCTTTCTTTTTCAACTTTAACCATTTTGCAACTGGTGTTTGGATAGACTTGAGCAACTTTATTTTTAAACACTTCAAAATATCATTGGCATATTTTTGTTGGGAAATAAAAATGTCATCATCAGTCTGCTGCACTTCAACGCTTAAAGAATAGGACATAAATCCCATATCTGTCATCTCAAACTAGCTAGTCATTGCCTCTTTGAATTCATCGAACATCTTTTTGCAATTTTCTATAAATATCAAGTCATCAACGTAAATACAAATAATAACGAGATCACTGTTAAGTTTTAACTTGATATATAAGGTATGCTTATAAAGACATCTATGGAAATCTTGCTACACCAAGTATGCATTAATTAGGCTATACCAAGCATGAGGTGCTTGTTTCAAACCATACAATGCCTTCTTTAATTTGTAAACTTATTTCTCATGTCCTTTCTTCATATAACCAGGTGATTGTTCAACATTTTGCATCCATCTGATAAATTTTCCATTAGTTTTGATGTGCAAGTGCTACAATCATCCGAATAAAATTTATTCTGGTAATTGGTGCAAATACTTCAAAATAGTCAATTTCAAGCTTCTGTTTATAGCCTTTTACAACTAGTCTTGCCTTCAAGCAATCCACCTAATCGTCAAGTTTGTACTTTGTCTTGTACACCTATTTGACTCCAATAGGCTTCTTCCTAGGTGGTAAAGTAGTTAGCTTCTATGTGTTATTTTTCTCTATTGAATAAATCTCATCATGTATTGCTTGAATCTATCGTTCATTAGTTATTATATCTTTATAGGAAACTGGGTCACAATCTACAGATAAGCAAAAGTTCACAATAATTTCATTAGTGGATATATCTTCATGATCATTATCATATATAACCACTGGCATCACTCGTGTTCATTAAGGATGATTTGATGTCTTCAGAATTACTATTGGTAGAGAAAAGTTTCTAGAGAACAAACTGTTAGGTGAAGATCTTTCTTTTTTCATTGACTTTGGCTCATTTTCTATCATAACACCTTGTTGTTGTTTGTCTCTTTGATTCTGTGCCCATGCTTCATCTTTAATGAACTGGATATATCTACTCACACTCACTTCTTTTGTTATAGGATTGTATAATTTATAACCCTTGGTCACGTCACTATAGCCAATGAAAATGCATTTTTGGCTTTTGTCATCTAGTTTCTTTCTTCGCTCATCTGGAATATATGGATATGCAAGACACCCAAATACACATAAGAAAGAGACTTCTTGCTTGTTACCGCTCCAAGCTTCTTCAAGGTTCTTCCAAGAACACTTTTTATGGGATACCTATTTAATAAAAATATAGCACATGCAAAAACTTCTGCCTAAAAAAGCTTTGGTAGAGTTTCAGCTTTCAATAAGCTCTTGTCCATTTCAAAAATTATTCTATTTTTTCTTGATGCCATTATGCTGAGGTGTATAACCGATTGTCAACTAATGTTGGATCCCTTGACTTTTGCAAGATTTTGAAAATTCATTTGAAATGAACTCTTTTCCTCTATTAGATCTTAAGGTTTTCACATAACACTCACTTTGTTTTTATAAAAAGTCTTAAATTCTTTAAATTTCTCGAAGGCTTCTAATTTTTCTTTAAGAAAATATATCTAAATCTTTTTTGTAAAATTGCCCTCTTTCTTGTAAAATTATCCATGAAGATTAAAATGTATCTTTTGTGTGCAAGTGATTTTACCTTAACTAGGCCATAGATGTCTGTGTGCACTAACTCCAAAAGTTGCCTGGCCCTTTGAGCTTTTCCAACCAGAAAGGAGTCTCTGTGTTGTTTTTCAAGAATACAACCTACACATTGTCGATTAGAAGCTTTAATTACTGGCAAGCCTATTACTATCTTTTTCTAAGCCAATAGTTTCAGCCCACGGAAGTTCAGATGACCATATCAAAGATGCCACAACCATTCTTCATCTTTCAAAATTGTTGAAAAATTTATTAATGTTCCTATTTGCAAGGTGAGAGGAAACATGCGATTCTTTATCATCTGTATTATTGTAATCATTTTGCTATTTTTGCTTTTAATTGTGCAAACTTCATTCTACATATTAATTCTGTGTTCTTTTTTAGAAAGTTAGCCAATACTCAATAAGTTTCAATAAAGACTTGGCATAAAATAAACATCAACAATAGTAACATTTGTATCGTCTTTGGATTTAATGCTAATGTCACCTTTGCCAATAACAAGAATTTTGGATTTATTCCCGAAATTTACTTCTCCACATACATATTCATCCAAATATGAGAAAAACGCATTCCTTCCACACATGTGATTACTGCACCTAATATCAAGATACCTTGTATCTGTATACTCCATATTTGGCTCATTTGATTTACATACAAGCACTAGGTTTTCTTCTACATATACGGTATTTGCATGTTTTGCAAACTCATCTGATATCTTGATATAGCACTCATGTTGATAATGTCCATATTTTTTACATCTAAAATATTGAATACTAGATTTGTTACCTATTCCATTGTGACTTTCTCGATGTTTTTGAAAATTGCTATCACTTAATTTTTCTTTGTTGGTAGAATCAGAATATCCATCTATTCCACATCCCCATCCTCGTCCTCATTCTCATGCACCACAACTCCGACTGCCTTAGTGGCTTTCATAATTTTGGTGATTCATCATGCTTTGCAAAGTTTGCTTGAGACTTGAGCTTATGACTTTCTAATTCATTCATTGCATGTGTGAATATAACGAACCCATCAACCTCTTTATTGATATGGTTGATGTATTTTGTGATTCTTCGATTGTTGCAATAAAGTAATCAAACTTTGTAGTCAAAGATCGCAGGATCTTTTCTACAACTCTAGTGTCTAGAATTTCTTCATCGTTAACTCTCAATTGGCTAATTACAAATTGAACTTGACCAAAGTAGGCTAACATTGATTCTAAGTTGTTCATGTATAAGGATTCAAAATCACCTTGTAGTGTTTGTAGTTAGACTTGTCTGATACAATCATCATTATTGTCGAATTTTTATAAAATATCCCACACCTCCTTTGTTGTACTTGCACATGATATTTTTTCAAATATTGGTTCCTCAATGGCTTGAAAAATTGCATATAATACTTTTTTTATCCTTCTTTCGAGTCTCCATCAGTGTATCTTTCTTATCTTTCTTCAGTGCATCAAAGTCCTTTTGGTCCTATACTTTGATATAGCTAGTCTCCACCAAATTTCACAAATCTTAGGATTTGAAAAATACTCTTAACTAGACACTCCAATTGTCAATTTTTGCCATTCAATTTAGGAAGTTATAGTTGGATTGAATTTGATGTCATTTCACAATCTAGCTTTGATACCAAATGTTAGAACTAAAAATCAAAAGAACAAAATAAAAGAAGAATATTTCTAGAGAAGAATATGAGAAAAGAGAAATTTTTTAATCACAACTTTAACACAATATACAAAGAAATATTGCACTCTATGTAACTCACAAGTTTGCTAGCTTATTGCTCTTGCTCACCTTTTGATTGCATTACAAAAATTGAAAGAAGCTATATTTATAAGCAAAACTAAACTAATAGGATAAAAAGAAAAAATCTTCAACTTCATCCTAATAAATAAGTTGTTGTATGTAAAATCTAGAGCGTCCTTAATGGGCTGGCAAATGTATGTAAAATCTAGAGGGTCCTTAATGGGCTGGCAAATGGTCTAAGCGCGGAAAGACCTCAACTTGCCAGGATGCTCGGAGTGTTAGGTTCCAGTTCACGTCACTAACGACCTCCTCTGCCTCGAGCTCGCCCTGACAAGAATGAGCTAGGCCTCGCTACCTTAGAAGACAGCAACTCCCCCAAGTCGAAGGATCAGGTTCATGATGTGCGGCTAGCAACTCGGGAGCTCATTAAGTAGGATACCAGCGTATGTATTGCTCAATAGACACATGGCGTCCATTTGTAGAAGACAATCTGTAGAAGTCGATTTACAGGATTTAGTCTGTCCATTCTATCTTGTACATCAAATGTTTGACGTAATAGATTTACTGCATGTAAAATTATAATTGTAACCTCCTCTCCTTTATAAATAGAAGGAAGGAGATGAACGTTAGGGACAACAGAAACCATCATACTGAAATTCTATAAAAATACTCTTAGATCAATACATTACTGTGAATGTAGGGTTCGGTTCTATCCAGACCCTACGTTCTGTTTTGTACATTAAATGTTTAATGTAATAAATTTACTGCATGTAAAATTACAATTGTAACATCTTCTCTTTTATAAATAGAAGGAAGGAGATGAACGTTAGGGATGACAGAAGCTATCATACTGAAACTTTGTAAAAATACTCTTAGATCAATACATTACTATGAATGTAGGGTCCAATTCTATCCGGATTTGGCCGAATCGCGTTAAAAGCTTTGTATTCCTTGCTACTCTTCCCTTTCTTCTTACTTTTTTGTATTCATTTATCACATTTGCAACCAGATTACAATTTGAGATCCGAAAAAAATCCTTCATTGGTTGGAGATTGGCTCAGAACCTATTGACGGTGAAATCTGGTTTTGATCCAGACTCTAGCCAATAGAGGATTTTTTTGGGATCTCAAGTTGTTAGCTGGTACGAAGATAGTAAATTAGCAAAATAAGCAAGAAAAAAGGGAAGAGCAGTAGAACGCATAAGATTAAGTAGCAGAAAGTATAAGATTTTTAATATGATTTGGCCAAATTCAGACGGAACTAGACTCCATGTCCATGGTAATGTATTGATATGAGGATATTTCTATAGAGTTTTAGTATATAAGCATTCATCCTCTCTAACGTTCATCTCTTTCTGTATTTATAGAGGAGAGGATGTTACAATTGTAATTTTACATGCAGTAAATCTATTACATCAAGTATTTAATATACAAGATAGGATAGATAAACTAAATCTTATAATTTGGCTATTGCAGATTGTCCCTCGTAGATGGGTCTCGCGTGTCTGCTGGGCAATACATGTGCTGGTCTTCTATTCAGCGAGCTCTCAGGTCACTAGTCGTGCCTCGTTGGTCAGATCCTTCGGTCTGGGGAGTATCTATCTTCGAGATGATAAGGTTGAGCTCGCTCTATCAGAGACGAGCGCGAGCTGAGGAGGTCGTGACACGAGCTGAGTACTCTTCGAGTTGGGTCTTTGCCGTGCTTGGATCATTCGCTGGTTCATCAATGACAATTTGATTTTCACATATAACAGAATCAAAATCTACTGTCAATATAAGCATTATTTTCACTAAACTCTATTTACTACATTTCAAAAATAAAGGCTTAAGGCTTATCTCAACAAATCAATCTTATTTTCACTAAATTTTATTTGTTACATTTTAAAAATAAAAACTTATGACTTATCTCAAATTCTAATCTTATTTTATTACAGTTGGAACTTTAGTTTTCACAATTTAAAGTTTCTAACCTTTATTATTTTTTTTTAAATCTAATTTAGATTATTTTCAACAATAAAAAGGATAACTTCAACTCTATTTAACTGGAAGCCAGTAACCCATTTCCCAAAAATCAACGGTTCATGTTGCAACTTACTCCATTTGCACTCTATTTTCCTGGCATGTCCTTTGTTGTATGTGATACAACAATTTTGCCACGTTGTACCACAGAACTACCCATACGAAAGTGACAACAGCAAGGAGATGAGCTTTAAGGCCGAGTTGATCTTTTGACTTGGGTTTTGGTCCTTAGCTGATTTCCACGTAGTTGTGATGTGATGGCATCTACATATATAATAATATATAATATGAAATTTTTATTACATTATTATATTATATTTATATTGAAATATTAGTTCAATAATCAAATTAATAAAGCAGGGATTGATTTGGACATACCGAATGCATTATTAACGTTGGTACGATGAAAAAATGCATTTTGTGAACGGTTGTAATTTCAGTTTATCTCTCTATTATTTAAAGTATCGCCGATTGTAATTTATTTTCTATTTAAATTTAGCAAATTTTATTTTCACATATCAATTATATGTTCCTCAATTAACTTTAACGTAACCTTAATTATACCTCATTGTTTTCAAATTTTCTTTTGCCTAAATTTAAAGTCCTAAGAATTAAAAGTAAAATTTTTCTACAGTATTTCAAATATAAATAAAGGAGAAAAAATGAAAAAGTTGGAGGTTGAGTTAAATTAGGACTACTCAAGGAACATGTAACTATTATGTGATAACATTTATTAGATTTGAATAAAAAAAATAATATAAATAAATAAAGTGTTAATAATATAAATTACAGATTATCTCCTTCGAGCACCTTAAACTATTAATGAGCAAATTAAAATTACGACCATATCATAATAAAATGTATTTTAAAAAAAAAAAAACTTTATGATGACATTTTTTGAGAAAGTCATTCTTATTTTATAATGTATTATTAATGTTGGTACATATAGAATAATACTTCATGATCACACTTTTTCGAGAAGTCATTCTTATTTTATCTTGAGATACACTTTGCTCTTGGAGGTGGCAACATATATAATTGCTTAAACTTGTATAAAATGTATACCTAGGCTTGGATTTAATAAATTTAAAGACAAATATTTAATTACAATATTCCCCAATAATGTAGTTTATTTTATTTTGGTGAAGGGCGTCCAAGAAGTGTCACTATAATTCAAAATCTTGGCAAAGACAGCAATGAATACCACTAATGATGTGATAGAATTATAATTTATTCTTTAACAAGAACACAGGATTCATGAATCATATTAGCATATAACTCTGTTCCTGTTATAAAATGTTGACGAAAATTCTTATTAAAGTTATTACCGCTTATTTGGAACAATAAAAAAAATAAAAATCCAATCCAACTTGAACTGAATTGAATTTTAATTTTTTTTATTGTTTCAATAAAGAAATCCTATCTTTTTTTTTTTTTGCCAAAGGACCAGACCAACCACCTCCTCACACCTTTCTTCGAAACTTGCTTCCTCAAAGCTATAACCAAATTGTTCAATGAGGAGATTGTGGTATTAAAATAAATTTAGGTGACAAATGTCACTCAAATTACTTCAAAAAGTTTGTTTCCACCATGATTTTTTTTTTTTTCTGTCAAGAGTTTGCTTGCACCAATTGATCCAAGCAATTTTTTTTTTTTTTTTTTACTTTTTGAGTTCAAAGTCTCAAGATGGAGGTTCTCATGCTTGAAGGTAATTAGGGTATTTGATCTCCAACTTAGAAAAAAATGTTAAAAGCATTTTCTTTTTTATATAAGTGCAGAGCTAATGATTTTATATGGGTATATATGTTTTTTAAAATTTTGATATATTAGTTATTTGCTAATGAAATAAACCATGAGATAGTCTTTTGCTAAAAGTATGTTAATTTCTGGCCAAAACACAAGATTATCTGTCATTTACTTAAAAGGAATATAATTTTAAAATGAGAAGTGCACAAAGGTCTAATCACTAGTACAAGTAATGAGTCAAGCTCGACTGAGCTAGTTTGAGATTTGTTGATATGTGAATTGGGTCAACAAAAAAGTTTAAAAATCCCAAACTGCAATCTAGGAGTGTAATGTGAGAGAGAGGAAGAATAGGAGGATACTAGGAGTTTTTAACGTGATTCAACCTAGTGCAATGTTTACATCCATAATTATTATATTTTTTCTGTCTATTTTGACAACATATTTGTGTTTGTTGATTGTATGATCCTCTATATTTTTTAGAATATTTATTTTTTTTATAATGATTTCAATTATTATTTATAGTTACTGGGGTGTACAATCTTAATGTAGTTTAAAAAAGGAAAAGAATCCAGAGTGGACTTTTGCTTCACAAATATCTACATGCAAGTTGATTTCTACAAGTTGATTCTTGCAAATTGATCTCTCCTCATGTTTAATCACAGTGTGTGTACTTTGATCTACTGGGTAAACCTCATCCTTAACGACTTGAAGCTACTGCTGACCTTTGTTGATCAGCGATTTGAGTTCGTATTTAACAACCTGATGCCTTACTCCAATGACTTTAATCCTGATTGAACTAGGCCTGTCTATTAGATTTTTACCAACCCATTTATATAGATCCAAAAATATCCACAACAAGATTAAGTTTGGTTTGCTTTAAATTTTTTAGCTTATGGTTTGGTTCACTCTAAATTTTTTTAGTTTATGGTTTGACTCAAACTCAATTCGAGCTAAGTTTTCTAGCTCAAACTCAACTCAAATTAAACTCACATGCGATTTGACTTGGCTCATTAAGTTCAAATCAATCATAACAATGAAGTATTTTATTGACAATTTAATAATTTAAAGAACTTAAGTAAATATATTTAACAATTTAACAACATAGAATAATAAAAAAATATAAAATGGTTAAAAATGATACTATAATACTATTACTCATATTATAAGTGTAATACCTCAAAAAAAAAAAAGTTACTGAGGGATCGAAATGAAAAGTCTTAAATTTCGTTGGGGTTGGATTGTAATTTTCAGAAGGACATATTTGAAGTCAGTGAAAAATTTTGGTGTTAAAGTGCAATTTATCCCATTTCTTTTATTATATATATATATAAAAAAAATCTCTAGTTGGTCTTCTTCCTTCTTCCAGCACCTAGAAGCTTCTCGACCTGCCCTGCTCATGTCTTCCTCCGCTCCTGTCGCTGGCCTCTATTTCTCGTCAGTTTCGTCATCCGGCAAGGGTCTGGTGGCTCACCGTTGCTTCCCTCCTTCTTCGGTGGAGCTTTCTCCTTCTCATTCAACTTTCTTCTCTTCTCAGAGCTTTCTAGCACCAGCATCCTTTCTTTGTGCTTCAATTATGTCTTCTTTCACCTTCACTGGTAGAGATGCTCGACCGACGAGCTTCCTCTCCGGTATCTTCCTTTTGGCCAACAGCAGCTTGCTCTTCCTTCTCTTTCTTCTACTGGTTCGACCAGTAGCTTCACAAGCTCACCAGTGGCATCCCAGCTCTGACCGAGCTGGCTATTGACACTTTGGACTCTGAAAAAAAAAACTTCCAAGGAAGAATCAAGCACACAAATGTAAGAAATTTGGAGCTTTAACTCCCTTCAACTATTCTAAGAAGTATTTGAGGTGAGTGAACATTCCTTCTCACTTAAGGATCCCATGTAAAAAAAATATAATATAACTTTATTATGTGAAATATTACAAATTCCTTATAAATAATGAGATTTCCATATATATATTGAAATGATTTCTAAAGTATATCTATATGTTGTGTTTGTACTTGAAATGGTCGTTGTGTTAACAATTCTGCATTTCCATCTTTCTTTATATACTGAAATTGATGATATTACTTTTCTATATGATCAATGAACATAAAAACACATTAGCAGGTTTATGTATGTCTTAATAAATGTTGCTTACCCGATTAATGAACTTCTTGCCATATAATGTGTGTGTTTAAAATGTTGATTTGAAGTACCGGAACCATTATAAAATTTTCTTAGTAACCCTTAGAATATGTGAATCACCCAGGCATAGATAAGGATGGAAATGTAGGGATATGTACTCAAGTGCACTTGGAGATATGAAAATGCTCGGGTAGGAGTAGATAAGGAAGGAAATGTAAGGATGTAAATAAATGTTCATAGCTTTCAACAGACGTGTTGGATGGCTTGTGACGATAAGTATGCTTATATTCTAATGGTTACCTCTTGGAATACATTCTTGTGGAAATCCACTTGTATGATTTTCTATAATGAGTTTTAATGAAATTTTAGAAAGTTATTAGTTTTCTCCCTTGTTTATTACTAAGTTGTTAAATATCATGTTTTCCATTACATAACTTTCTTCCTGAATTATAATTTTTTCTTATGTGTATTGAGATTATGATTGCATAATGGGTAAGTACATCTATATGGCTATATTCATATTTATATATATACTTTCAAATATGATTTTTAATGGGATTTTTGGGTGATCATGAGATTGTTTCTTACTGAGTTTCAATGAAACTTACTATTTTCTTCTTCATGTTTTTCAGACTTAGAAGATATTCCTTCAGTTGCTCCATAGCTTATTGGTTCCAGATCTGCTCACTGATCGAGTTGATCATGTTTTGTGGAGATTAAATGTATATAAATAGTGTAAAATATTTGGCAGTTGGTAGGATTGTATATGTATGTGTATAATTATTGAATATCCAAAAGGATATAGATTGTATATAGTCTAGGCCACTATAGATTATTGCGATGTTATACAGGTTGTAGTGGGCATGTAGCCTTTGTGTTGTATAGGCCTTGAGACTAGGTGTTTGAAAAATAGAGGAAATTTTATCAGATTTTTTATTAGAATTTAATATATATGAATATTTCATCATGCATTGATGGAATAATAAGTCATTTGTATGTTAATTACATCATAAGGCTTGTAGGGGTTTCCTTATGGAGAGAGTTTCCTGATAATGACCTTCTACGCCGATCACGTTCCATGGATTGGGGCGTGATAAAGTTGGTATCAGAGCCAAGTGTAGAGTTTAGATACATGATAGAGGTCTCCAACTGCCATGATGGGATAGACATATCGAGTTTATGTTAGTGCACTAAGGAGCATTACTTGGATGCGAAATCTTCACCTTTGGCTCGCGCAAGAATTCTATGCGTGGCTAGCACATTACTTGGATGCGAGGTTTGTCTATGCAAGAATTCTATGCGGGGCTAGCACATTACTTGGATGTGACTCGCGCAAGAATTCTACATATAGTTAACACATTACTTGGATGTGAGATCTTTATTTTGCTCTCAGCTTGCACAAGAATTCTGTGCGTGGCTAGCATATTACTTGGATGCGAGTTCTATCCATACAAGAATTCTGTACGGGACTAGCACATTACTTGGACACAGCTCATACAAAAATTTTACATATGGTTAACGCATTACTTGGACGTGAGGTTGAGTTTGTCATTATGCCCGGGTGCTTCATGACCTACGGTCGTATGGCACCATTTGGTACCCTTGTTTTGTTTCACACGAGTGACTTTTCGCTTCCCAATAGTAGCTGGTAATTATTACCTCCAGCTTTGGCGTACATACACTGAATCATCATTTATTGGCCGTTGTTTTCTCTAGATCATTGGATCGTGGGTAACTGATAGCCCTTTTGATCCAACGGTTAGGTTATGTTTTCTTATTAAGCCGAGAGTGCCTTCCTTCTCCCTCTCATTTTGCCATTTGAAAGCTCTTCAGACTTCTGGCGTTCTCTGCTCATTTACTTCTCTGGCCACTGTGATAACTTTTCCACCATTGATCCCCGTTATCTTTCATCCGTTCTTCCAGCCTTCACTTGAACTTTCCAAACTCTCCATCTCTACGAATCACAATATGCTCCCTCTAACTCTGCATTTTCTATGTTTTTCTTACTTCGTAGGAAATAAGGGATTTAACCTTGACTGATTAGGAGATGATGATGCTGATGGGTAGATACGATTCGGATGCTTAGCCCATGATTAGAATGGAATAGTCGGGTTACCGGTAGGCCCTAGGATCACGGATACAAATTTTTGTCTTTTGAGACATTGTTTTAATAATGTGATATGATTTTTTTTCTAAGATTTAAAAATTATTATCTTTCAATAGAACTAAAGCATGCAATTATCACAAGAATAAATATTACTTACAAATGAACACCCTCAACCCTAGGGTCAAAGGAAGAGAGAGGAAGAGAAAATAGTGTGTATATGTAATAAGAAAATATAATATACACAATATTTTTGTATAAATTACTCTCACACAATGTCTTTTTATCATTGGATTTTGATTTAAAAATAATTTAATGATGAAGTAAAGTTTTGTAAAGATTGTGTTTAAAAAAATTAAGTGTATGTAGCATGACTTAATGTTAGGAGGCATTTGGTTTGTAAAATGTTTTCTACATTCCCAAAAATGCGAGTATTTCCGAGAATGTTTTAACCCCTATTTAGCCAAAATATTCCCATAGAGGGAAGTAGGTATCTTATATTTCCATGATATGAGAATGTTTTGGTCATATACAATGACTATCTTGTCTATTTTTCCATTAATACCTTACCATCATTATCACCTTAATCTACTACTACATACCATCCACCATCTTCTATCATCATTAACTACTATTCATTAGCAATTATTGTTGTTCACTATTGCTACCACTACCTACTGTTGTTGACTACTATCTACCATTACTTACCGTCATTGATTATTGTTACTACTATTGATCGGTCAACATTTTGGCATTGACTAATTAATTTTGAATGAGGATATTTTGGAAAATTTAACAATATTTCTAAAGAAATGTAAATTATTTAAAACACAATATCGTAGTGTTTCTAAAAATCTTTTTAACTGAGTAAAAAATGATAACAGAACATTTCTAGGAATCACATTCTTAGAAATCACATTCCTATGAATGTAAATATTCTACAAATCAAATGCCCCTTTAGGAGTAAAGCCAGGGGATTAGCGATAATAGTAGCTTTAAAAATTTTGATACCTTCATATTTATGTGTAATAATTTTATATTAACCACCTAAAAAATTTTAAAATTATATATACTATATAATTTTAATACTTGATCCATTCGATTAAAATTTTTGACTCCATTATCAGTTATTAGGATCCATTTGTTTCAATAGAATATTTTATAGAAAGTGCTTTTTCTAAGAAAATGAATTAAGTTTTTGTTGATTGCATAATATAGGAGAAAATACTTTGTCTTGTTTGATACATAAAAGTAAACTATTTTCTTTTATTAAAAAATATTATTTTCATATAAATCTCATCTTTAAATTCAAGTCATATAATAATCATTTTATTATTAAAATATTTTTATGATAAAAGTCAACAAATCTTTACTAATAGAAATAAAGAGTTAGATGTATTTTGTATTAAGAATAATATCCAAAAAAGAATATTTAAATCCTTATTTTTTTCATCTTTATCATTTCATTTCAAAGTTAATTTATATTCAACTAACTTCGACCAAAATTGTTAACACATTTGACAATTTTCTTAATTGTATAAATACTTTCTTAACACACGGTGGAAGGAAAGAGGGAAGGGGAGAAAGGGAGTAGAGGAATGAGAAAGGAGAGGGAGAAAGAAATAGAGGGGTGAGAGGAGAAAGAGAACGTGTGGTAAATAGAGAAATATATAAATAATAAGGGTAGAGAGAATGGAGAAAACAAAGAGAGATAGTAGAAAGAGAAATATATAAGAGAGAGGGGCAAAATGATAAAGAAGGAAAGTAAAAAAAAAGAGGGTTAGGCTATATAATATAAGTTGAATTAGGAAAGTTTTTTCTTTTAATTAAAAGGGAAAGTCACTTTCTTCTGATTACACTAAAAATAATTACATAGACACTACACTAAAAATAATTACATAGACACAACCTGCCATATCACATTTAGACGAGAGGTGTTGATATGACTGAAGGTCATGGAAGTTTAATAGGTTTAGCCTAATAGGCTAGTAACCTAGTTCAATGTGTTAGGCTATGGGCTTAAGCCTATTAAATGTATCATATCTTTATATATTGTGGGTTAAGATTGAACTTAACTTATATTAAACCTAAATCTAACTCCTAATTAAATTTATGAAAATTTTTAAAAGGTTTTCATTAAAAATTCAAAACCAATTGATTTAATATTTTAAATATTATTTTATCAAAAAAATTTATAAATTCTCTTCAGAAAGCTTATATAACTTTATAACTAAACTTTGCCGTATTTTTTTTTTATAAGAAAATGGGTCAACTTTCTATAATCTAATATTAGAGCATATGACATTTTGGACATTAATACTTATTATATCAAATTAATTATTTTATTGAAAACAATGAGGAAAGCACTTGAATGTCATAGAAATTAGAAATTAGAAAGTTATACATAATGGTTTACTTGTTTAGCTCTTTCACTTTAATTTCCATCATTACCCATTAAGAATCTCAAAGTATCTTTGAAACTAAAGATTCTAATATTTGGACTTTGGTAGGAATCCCACTAATTAATTTAAGTTTAATCCATCAAAGGAATAACGTGAATAATATATCCGCAATGCTGGTGTAGAAATTAAAAATTTTGCAAGTTTTTATGAAAGTATAATATACAAGTTATAATTGTTTATATAAAATTTTATAATTTTTTTTATAAAAAAAGAATACAAGAATTTTACATGTAATAATATATAAAAAGCTACATTTTCCTCATTTAAAATTTTATGATAAAAAATATTAGTTAATTATATAATATCTATAAATCGTACATGAAGAATATGAAATTGTTGATTAATTGTATTATGTTGTTGAAAAGTTATTATAAAATCTATAGAAATAATGAGAGGGATTTATATGTTTCTTTGTATATATTTTAATCACTTTATTAATATTAGTTCTCATTAAATATATAACAAAATAAAATTAAAATTTATGTCAAATATTTTTATCTACTATAATTAAAATAAAATTTCAATTTTTGTAAAAAAAAAAACTATGTGAAAAATTCTTTTTGACTTGTATAATTTTTTTCCATATAATTTGATTTTTTTTATGAAGTTTAATAATACAGAATTAAAACAGATCTATGGGTTAAGCTCCGGCTTTGCCCATAAAATTAAGCTTAGATCTTAATTAAATAATAGATTAAAATTTTTATAGACTTAAAATTGGATCAAATCTCAAAACTCATTAATCTTCACGAACTACACCAACTTTGACCTAACTTAACCCAACTTAAACAATTAATTTATACATTATAATTCATTTGTCACCAACTCTAGTAATTTGAAATTCATTTATTTATCTCATTAATCAAATACAAATTGGCTTGGCTTGAATCCCTATGATTTCTCTCCTATCATCTTCATTAATGCTTATTCATATATTAATATTTCCATCCTTATTTCCATCTTAATCTACCGATTTGACTTTCCTCACAATCAAATTGTTAATAATTTATTCATTGAAAAATTATAATATTAGCCCCGTTCAAATCCATTCAAGGACCGTTACAGTTAAAAAAAAAGAAAAAATAAAAAATTCATTGAAGAGATACCGTTATAGAGAGAAGAGTTGCACAGTAATGATATGAACTATTTCTTTCATTCAAGTCCATCTAAGGGCAGTTTTAAACTGAAAAAAGAAAAAGGGAAATGCTTTCATTTAAGCATAGGTTTATCAATATATTAATTGGCGAATTCACCCAAAACTTTTTAATATTTTTAATTGGATATTTAATCAAACTTTTAAAATGAAAGCCAC
>JANHAO010008560.1:0-19147 GCA_026873985.1 Saraca asoca | reverse complement strand
TGTAATTCCCCAACGGGAAAAGGGCAAGATCAAAGCAAATTCCGCACTTAATTTCTTTTTAACTCATACTATTTGGGACCTACAAAAAATATATATAATTACAAAAAGGGACAAAAGAGGGCGTCCAAGAGAAATTAGAAAAAAAAATGAAGTGGCTGAGGGATAGGGATGAAGAAAAAAAGAAAAGAGATAAAATGATAGTGGTTGAGAGATTGAAGTGGCATCAAATAAAGGATATATATGTGTATGGGTGGGCAATTTAATGAAATAGGACACAAGGCTCTCGGGAGATTCTTTGTAGGTTAGGCTTGGTGACTTATCATCAATACAATGGATCCATTCCCCATTTATCTCATTGAATTACTTCAAATAAAACTCACTCAACACATTACACTAACACAAACAACACTTTCAACTTTTAGTTTCAATCGAGGCGTTCCCTTCCACTTTTAAGAAAAATTTCCTTTGTCTTTCCAAAGCCAACCACATAAGGGTAATAAATTTTTATTCACTTTGCTTCACTTGCTTATTTACTTCTTTCTTTAATTTATTTTAGGAAAATACAATACTTTTCATAATTCATAATATTTGATATTTTCTTTAAATCGATATAGATTTTATCAATCCAATTGCTTCCTTTTTAATCAGTAACTCTCAACTATTTCTTAAAGAGTTTTAGTTTGAAATATTTGTTTGGTTTTAATATTTGTGACTTATGACTAGCTAAAATTTTAGCATACCTGTTGACAGTCGGATCTAGTTAACTCAAGTCTGGAGCCTTAAACTATAGATTGAATGTAAAAAGAGAGAGAGAGAGAGAGAGAGTAAGGAGACACCAGAAGTTTTTAACGTAGTTCAAATAAAGTCGGTTTGACCCCTACATCCATTGCTTTTATTATTCTTTGATGAGTGTTTTGTATCTAATGATTGATTGTGTCATGTACAATGATTTCATCCCCTTTTATAATGGTTAATGGGTTACAATTTGAATGTAAATCTCTAACAGATTAGTATCATGACTTGATTAAGATTACATAATAGATAATAATGGCTTCCCATAAAAATAGCAAGCTGAATAGATTTCCTTGAACTGTTAGTTATGGATGCATGCTCTGGTCTACGAGCTAGGCCTTGCTCTTAACAACCTGAGGTGGTTGCTTTAACCCGTGTTGACTAGTGACCCTAACTCTTATTTAGCGATATGATGTCTTAGTCCAACAACTTCAACCCTAGGTAAGCTAGGCCCTTATTAGCTGAGTCTGTCCATTGGATTTTACCAGCCTATTTGTATGATTCCAAAAATACCCACAACATTAGGCCCCCAGCTCTCAATACGATCTACAAGCTGGGAGCTATAGTTTGCTAGTAAAATCTATCAACTATGATCTATTATGCATCATTTGGGCTTTTGTCCTTTTGCTTCATCTGCGCCTGCCCATGCCATTATTTTCACATTTAATACATGCATTTTTTTCATAGTCGTTAGTATGGCAACAATAAAGACTCGATTTTCACTAGACTATTAGATCAAGGGCAATTGATCAATTTCTTAATCTAATAGTGAGGCTAAGCAAGTTATATATGGTGAGGAAAAACCCTTCTTTTCTTATTTCTCAGAATGACCTGATGGGTGTATTGGTTGAGCCCCCCATGTTCTTGATGGCCTGGATCTTAGATAAGGTGCTTTGAGGTGTGTATGGCCTGCTGCATAGGAGATTCCCATGGACAATTCCTCTTTGAGCATCTTGAAAATTTTTGTATAGATTTCATTTCCTCATGGTGATGCTAATGGGTTCATTTCTTTCATATTTGTTCTTTTGCCTCCTTGGGAGGGGAATAGGGAGAAATTTGAGAGTAACTTGGCTGATGACCAAATGATGGATGGCTTGCTCATCGTGTATGTTGATCCTTTAGCCCACAAGAGGCCAGTCTTCTTCGTAGGCCATGATAGTTATAGGTTTGTTTCGATCTTGTATTGTTGTACCTCTATTTGTACACTCATCTTGTTGAATGAGGTTTTTAATGAATTTTTCATAATTTTCTTACTTTTCCAAGTATGTCAAGCTGGATACCCAGTAGGTTGCAAATAATAACATGTAGCTTGACATGAATGAGTTCCTACAAACCATGACTTAATAAACATTAGTTAAAACAAATGTCCAGTAGATCAATTAACCTTATTTAACAAAACTAATCACTTTGTCATTATCAAGATGAATGCATGAGTGTGGTGCCAAGTAGTTGATCGTATACAGTGCTGAATAGTAGCTCATATACGGTGCCGAATAGTAGGTCACATATGGTGCCAAGTCTTTATAAGTATGTCCAGTTAAATGCCTCTTTCGGATTAGAAGGGCGAGTGCTCACTTTCGGATTAAAAGGGCTTGCTTTTAGATTAGAAGGGTGATAGCTTACTTCTAGTATAGTATTATATTGAAAATTTATTCAAGAATTAATAAACAGTCATAAAAATTTAAAAACTTATGTAAGCAAACTCATATTCATTAATAACATGGGTAAAGATGTTCAGCGTTCCAAGCTTGAGGAAACTCGGCTCCATTCATGTTTGTTAAATGATAAGATCCATTTCTCAATTCTTCCTTGATTATGTATGGCACTTTCTAGTTTGGACCTAATGTCCCATCACTGGCCTTGCGAGCTCCGAGAAGGATGAGGCATAACACGAGATCAATGGTTTTGTAGTGCCAAACTCGGACCTTCCTGTTGTAATATCTTGCGACCCATTGCTGATGGGTTACAACTCTGAGACAAGCTATTTCTTTAGTCTCTTCTGCAAGTTCCAAGTTTACAGTAAGCAATTGATTGTTATCTTCTGGGTTGAAAATAGCTATTCGTTGTGAAGTTACCTCGAGTTCAGCTTGGATCATGGCCTCGGATCTGTACACCATTGAGAAGGGAGTTTCTCTTGTGGTGCTTCAAGTTACAATTTTGTAAGCCCAAAGCACCTTCTGTAGCCCATATACCCATGCTCCCTTCCTAGCCTCCAACCTTATCTTTAGGCTCTGCTTGATGATCTTGTTGACAGCCCTAACTTGTCCATTAGCCTGAGGGTGGTCTATGGCTAAGAAACTCTTTACAATCTTAAGATCATTACAGAACCTGATAAATTACTCACTGTTAAATTGGGTCCCATTGTTAGTCAAGATTTTCTATGGGACTTCAAACCTACAAATGATATTAGACTATACAAACTTTTCAATTTTGGTGGAAGAGATTTCTACCAATTCCTTCGCCTCTGTCTACTTGTTGAAATAATCGATAACCACCACTGTATGTTTGCACTTTTTGTGGCCTATCGAAAGTGGTCTAATCAGGTTCATACCCCAAATCGTGAAGGGCCACAGACTAACCATCTACTGTAGGTAGGCCAATAGAGCTTGTGGGACCTTGGCAAACCTCTGACAGTTGTCACACTTCTTGATGAGGTTAATAGCATCCTATTTCATTATAGGCCAATAAAATCCTTGTTGGAGTGCTTTTTGAGCTAAAGATAGCCCCTAACATGATTCCCACAATAGCCGGTGTGAATATCCTTCAGGGCAATGTCACAGTCATGACCATTTATGCATCTTAGAAGTGGGGTTAAAAATCCCCTTTTATACAGCATCTTATCATAGATGCGATATCTGCCTATTTAAGCTTGCAATCGATGTGCTTCTATTATATCTTTTGGCAATTTTCCATCCTGTAAGTAATTCAAGATTAGACCCATCCATGAGTCCCATATCATCACAGTCATTATTACGACATTCTTCTGTCCTGTGCTTGGTGATGGGAGGAACTCTACTAGGATAGCCCCTAAGAAATTTGTATCTCTAGTCGTGGCCAAGCGGGCTAACACATCCACATGTGTATTCCGAGCTCATAAAATCTAGTTGATCTCATATTGCTTGAGAGAACTAAGCAGTTCCTGAACCTTTTGAAGGTAAATGGCCATTTTTGCTCCCTTTGTCTGGTATTCACCCAATATATGACAAACTATGAGCTGGGAATTGCTATATATCAATTTTTAGCTTACATCTCCTTTGCTAAATGGAGCCTTGCCAATAATGCTTCATATTTTACTTCGTTATTTGTGGCTTGAAAACTAAATCTTAGCACGTAGAGGATTTTGTGTCCCTCTGGGCTGATCAAAAGCTCTCTTATCCTAGCCTTCTACTCGTTTGATGACCCATCGACATATAATTACCAATATGGGGCCTCTGAGGCCTCTATTTCCTATTCTGTGAGCCCTATGAACTCCATAATAAAATCCACTAAGGCTTGCCCCTTGATTACTGGCCTGGGCTTGTATTTAATGTCGAATTGAGCAAACTCAATCGCCTATTTAAGCAAAAGAATTGAGGTATCTATCTTTTGCAAGATCTGCCTGAGTGGAAACTATGTAAGCACTTCTATGGCATGTGCCTGGAAGTAAGGTCGTAGCTTCCTTGATGCTACCATGAGGCAGTAGGCACGCTTCTCCATTGGCAAGTACCTCGTTTCAGCATCTAGCAATCTCTTGCTTACATAATAGACCGAGAACTAGGCTCCACCTTCTTCTCGTACCAGTGCTGCACTGAGAGCATGTTGGAAAACCCCCCATGTAAACAATACACTTTTCACTTTCCCTTGGTTTGGATAACAGAGGATCTTGGCCCATATATTGCTTTAGTTATTGGAAAGCGACCTCAGACTATTCTATCCACTTAAACTGTTTTGCCTTCTTCATCACATCGAAGAATAGGATGCATTTATTTGTCACTTTGGATATAAATCTACTGAGTGTTGTGACCTGGCCATTAAGGCTCTATACATCCTTGATCCCGATAAGGGATCTTATAACAACCAGTGCTTTGATCTTCTCTGGATTCATCTTAATTCCTTTGTTATTGACTATGAATCTAAGAAACTTTCCCAAAGCCACCCCAAACACACACTTGTGTGGATTCAGCTTCATTTGATACTTCCTCAGAATTTGGAACATTTCCTCTGGATCACGGACATGGTTGGCGACCTGTTCAGACTTTACCAACATGTTGTCCATATAAACCTCCACTGTCTTCCAGATTTGTTCCTAAACATCATATTCACTAATTGTTAGTAGGTTACTCTTGCATTCTTCAGTCCAAAGGGCATTACCTTGTAATAATACAGTCTGTATTCAGTGATAAATGAGATGTGTTCCTCATCTTGTGGGTTCATGGGGATTTAATTGTACCTCAAGTAGGCATCCATGAAGCTAAAAAATGAGTGACTAGTAGTTGCATCCATGAGCTAATCAATCCTTGGCAGTGGAAAGCTATCCTTTGGACATTCCTTGTTGAGGTTCATAAAATCAATGCAAGTTTTCCATTTCATATTTTTCTTTTTTACAAGCATAGGATTGACTACCCAAGTTATGTAGTAGGCTTTTCAGATGAACTTGTTAGCCAAAAGCTTATCCATTTCTTCCTTGAGAGCAACGTATCACTCAACAATAATTGGCCTCATTTTCTGACGGATTGGCTTGTGATAAGGGTTGATGATGAGCTTGTGCGACATGATTTTGGGATCAATTCCCATCATATCCTCATGGTTCCAAGTGAAAACATCTAGGTTTGCTTTAAGGAATTTAGTTAGCTAGTTTTTTTTACAGCCAATGACAAGTTCTTTCCCAGCTTGAGGCATCTCTTCACATCTACCTCACTGACTTGTATATCTTCAAGCTCTTTCATTGGACCAGTTACTCTGTCTGCATCCACTTCATAGGGGTCGAGGTCATGACTGACCCCTATTGTGCTCATGGCTCGTGGTTCTCTATCAGAAACCATATTAACCTTCTTTCCTCTTACCCCCAGCCTGACTACATTCTCATAGTAGTGTTGGGCTATGTCTTGCTCACCTCGCACACATCTGATTCCATTGAGGGTCAAGAACCTGATGATAAGTGTCCTAGTTGATGTGATCATGTCCAACTCATTCATTACAGGTCATCCTAGTACAACATTGTATGATAATGGATAACTGACAATAAAAAAATCTACTAATATGGTGGCTTGACGACCTTAACCCTCGAGAGTGATAGGAAGCCTAATATGCCCTACTGGTACTATTACATGTCTGGTAAAACCATAAAGAGGCTCTGGGGAAGGTCTCAGTTGACCTACGCTTAAACCCATTTATTTAAAACATCCTTTGTACATGACGTTCACCAAGCTACCTATATCAATCATAATTCTTCATACCTCAGCATTACCAATTCTAGCTCGGATAACCAATGCGTCATTATGAGGGGAATATACCCCTCATACATCTTCATTTGTGAAGGTGATACTGCCTAAGGTCATTCTTGCTCTCTTGGGGGGACCTTCAAATTCACTATGTCCCATAAACAAGACATAATTTGCTTCTCACATGTAGCATTCATATGACTTGTTTGAGGTACCTACAATGTAAGGCCCACCGTGAATTTTAAATATAGTTCTTACCAACGGTACCTCCTCCTGCTCAGAAGCCCATTGGCACTACTACCATGCTAGTCACTAGTGCTACTGAGGTCGCTATTTCGTAAGTCATACCATATACCACTTAAACAACCTTTCTTGATTAGGTTGTCAATTGCATCCATAAGTGCTCTACATTTCGAAACATTGTGCCCGATTTCATCATGATAAGTATAGTACTTGTTCTTGTCTCTGAATTGGTCAGGAGTCCCTATGGGGTTGGACTTCTTGAAATCCTCCCTATCCTTTTCCAACACAAAGATCATTTCTTGAATATTTGATATGATGTTGTAACTATCATGGTGACCTTTACGTTGAGATCACTCGTTCCTAGCTTTCTTTGCAACCTGATTTTCAGGGTTATCACCTTGACTCTCCTTACTATTTCTACAATTGTACCTCTTTTTACTTTGGTTGGAGTTATTAGCTCCGTCCTTGGACTTTTTAGAGCTAAAGGTTTCCTCCCGCCTAATCTCTTAGGCAACCTATTCATATAATTCACCCAAATCCCTTACCAGAGACTTGTATATGCTCTCATATAGTTTCCCATCTTTGTGGAGTCCTACTAAGATCACTGTTAAGATGCTCTCATCTGAGGGATTCTCTACGTTACTGACCTCATGTCTAAATTGGGTAATGTAACCCTTCAGTGATTCATTCTTTCACTGAAAGACTGTCGTGAGGTGGTAGAGTGGTGTGAGCTACCTTTTTAGTGCCCTATACTGATTGATGAATCTCCTTTGGCATTCTTCCTAACCATCAATGCTACGAGCTTTGAGATTCCTAAATCATGTTCGAGGTGTGTCTCCTAGAGTAGCTAGGAAGACACAACACCTGACCAAAGGATTGGTTGTCTGAAGATCCATATGAATGTTGAATTCATCCATGTGATTGTATAGGTCACTATCCCTGTTGTATAGTGGGATAATGAGAACTTTGAACCTATGAGGGAGAGGCTCTTTCTCAATCTCCCTGGTGAATGGCATCCTCCATTTGTAACAACCTCGGTGGTCCTAAGCCTGAGGGCATTGTTCTAACTACTTTAACCTGTGAAGCAGCTCCTTTACCACATGGTCTTGAGGCTCAGACCGACGGTTGGAAGATGGTTGACTCCTCTTTCTATCATGGAAGTGTCGACTTGAGGTCTTATGCTTCCTCTGCTTGTGACTTAGCCCAATCTGAGAAATGTCTCTGATTGATCCTATTTGAGCCTTCAATCGACGCAAACCCCCGTGTCGCTAATGATCTCCTTCATTTTCCTCACAAGCTCAATGGACCCCTAACCTTGGTTATGAGTTGGTAGAGCAAGCTAAATGGATGTGCTGAAGTACTTCTCTAGTTGGTCACTTTTCCTAAGATCCTTCCCATGTCCATTGGAAAGCTTCTTTCTATGTGGTGCCCACAGCCTACTCTTGTAAGCACTGGGCTTGTGCTTAAGTCAATGCGTTAACTGTTTCAGCTAACTCTTTTACCATTTTCTCTAGCGCCTTATGATGTTGATACCATGCTTGTATTCCATCCATAATATTAGGTTGGTGTGAGGCTGCTGGGGGCATGTCGACGACAACACCTGTGGTAGGGATGACGAAAGTGCCTGCCGCGAGAAGGACCGGATCCCTCTATTGTTCCATATGACCATCTAGTTGGCTAACTATAGCATCTAAACTCCTAGCGATTCTTCCTCTGGCCATCAGAAAACAAAGGGGAATACAGTTTAAAGCCCTCCTTCTAGTGCCAAAATGTTGACAATCGAATCCAATCAACTAAAGTCTAGAACCCCAAACTGTAGATTGAATGTAAGGAGAGAGAGAGAGAGAGAGAAATAATAAGGAGATGTCAGAAGTTTTTAACGTGGTTCAACTAAGGTCAGTTTGACCCCTACGTCCACAACTTTTAGTACTCTTTGCTAAGTATTTTGTATTCGATGATTGATTGTGTCATGTATAATGATTTCATCCCCTTTTATAAGGGTTGGGGGGTTACAGTTTGAATATAAATCTATAACAGATAAGTATCAAAACTTAATTAGGATTACATAATAGATAGTAATGGGTTCCGATAAAAATAAGAAGCTAAATGGGTTTCCTTGGACTGTTGGTTATGGATGCGTGCTCTAATTTACGAGCTGAGCCTTGTTCTTAACAACTTGAGGTGGCTGCTTTGACCCGTGTTGACTAATGACCTTGGCTCTATTTGGTGACCTAATGTCTTGGTCCAACAACCTCAACCCTGGGTCAGCTAGGCCCTTATTAGCTGAGTTTATCCATTGGGCTTTTACAAGTCCATTTATATGATTCCAAAAATACCCACAACGATACTAATGTTAGTGTTGTGAAAATAAAAGGGAAGCATTTGACTGAAATGGTTTAGCATACAAAGAAGTTTTTGTCTTTTGAATAATAATAATTCATGATTAATTGGTATTTGCTAAACATCTTGATAAAAAAAAAATATAGTGATAAATATCTCAAGATCTATTTAATTTTGAGAAGACTTGGCAATAATGGTATATATAAATTTGGCATGAACTTTGTAATTTTTTTGTACAAAATTAGGCTAAAGGGAAAACTAATAAAATGAAAATGTGGGGAGAAAAAAAGGCCTAGCGACATAATTTAAGGAGAGAGGGTTATGGATGAATGGAGGGAAAAGAATTGAGGAAAGAGGGTTACAATTGAAATGAGTAAAAAAAAGGAAAAAATATTATGTCATTCTGCCAATTTATATATAATCTGTAAATTTTGAAAATTTATTATTCTTTACTATCATTTTAATTATGAATTTATGAAATACTAAGTATATTATTTCTTACTATAAACTCACTAAGGTGGGTTAGACAATCTCTCTTTAAGTGTTTATGCCCACCTTTATTGATATATTTGGTTTTTTGCCATAGAATGGTTGTCCTTGACTTTTATAATAACAATTGGCATTAGGACTTCATGACCTCCTTTGGTACCTATTGCCTTGAATTTCAGTAATCACTAATTATTGACAAACACAGCCCATAATTGATGTATTAGGCTGATGTCAACCAAATTGACCTTGCTCCATCTACCAACCTTGCCTTTGAAGAAATATACCTCAATCTTAAACCTTTCACCAGTTAAAATGATCATGTGTAAACCAAAGTATATATGTATGATATATATGTGTAATGTAATAAGTAAGTAGGCTTATGTGTAATAGTAATGTATATGGGAAATATGTAGACAGTAAAGCTTTAGGGAATCCTAGTAATTTAGGCTTAAAATTAATTAACTTCAGTAAATTAAGTAGAACTAGTAGGGAAAAGGAAAGGTGGAACCTAAATGATGTATTTTGAAATTGGGCCTAGTAAATAGGGGTACATAGAAAAAATATATAAGCCCAATTTAACTAGCCTGATGCTTCTTCTACAATAAAAGTTGTATGAGTTTATGTGTGAACTTAATTTAATTATTTTTTTTGCTTAAAAATTAATTTGGCCTTTTTTTAAATAATAATAAATTAGGTAATGCCACATAATAACCTAAATGATGCCCATTAAATAAAATTGTGTACCATTCATTATTAAAAGAATTGAAAAGGGTGGTAAGGGCATTGGTAAGATGTCTTCTTGCCAATCACGATCAGGTAAACATGTGGAACATGACAGAGATGGTATCAGAGTAAGTTTGGACTTAGAGAAATGGAATTAAACTACTAATGGAAAAAGATATTTGAAGGTCAAAAAACTAGCGAACTAAGCAACAGGTGTGTGCCAGGTGCACTTATTCATTACATATTGTTTCATGAGAACTCAGGGGATTGTTTGGAGAACTAGGTGATTTCTTAATTTTATAGTATATGATGATAGTTATTTTATAGGAAAATGCCACCATGAAGATAAAGAAGGACTAAAGTATTAAGGAATATTAGAGCAAACCAATTAAGATTATATCCTCACCTAGTTAGGGATCTAGAGCAAAAAATAGGGAACAAACCAAAATTCCTCCTTGGGCTAATAATCTTCAACAAGTAGTAGAAAGATTAGTAGAAATAATAGTATAAAACCAAAATCAAAACTAGGAATAAAATTAACACCAAAAGCAAGAAAAATTCAGGCAGCAATCACCTCCCTCTGTACCATCTGGAGATTGACTTTAAACGATACATGAATTCTTGAAACTTAAGCCTCCAAAGTATTATCTATTTGACCATGGATCTCTACCAATTTTTAGACTAGGTTGAGAAGATCAAAAGGATGTTGTGGTGCAATGAGATAACCATGATAGAATTGGTAAGGTATCAATTAAATGATGTGGCACACTTTTGGTACATTTATCATGTGGAGAGAAGTGATGTCATAGTAGCACCATTAACATGGGGACAATTCTAATGAGACTTGGTAGATTATTTCTTGCCACCAAGTGTTAAAGAGGCTAAACCTAGGGAATTTGAGTACAAGGCACAAGGAACAATGACAATATCTTAGTATGATGCTCAATTCACTAGATTCTCTTGATATATTGAACATCTAATTTCGATTGAAAAGGCAAAGACCAAACTTCATGCAAGGACTACGTGATTGTTTCTTTGATCAAATCACTATTATGGATGTTGTTACATACCGACAAGTCCTAAATCAAGCACTTCAAATCAAACTTAGATCAAAGGAAAGAAAGGAAAGAGAAAGGACCACTGGACAAAAATGATTAAGATATAGGGGTGGAGGAGGTAGTAAAATAAGGGAAATATTGCCTGCATATAGTGCACCAACAAAAGGCACAAATGAACATGGTGTGGGAAGATTTAAAAATCAAAGGTCTTATTAAGGAGTTAGCATGCTAAACCAACTAGCATTTTCTAGACTAAGAAATTTCTCTACATGCAAATTGTCATGGATGGACACACTGTATTGCAACCAATGTAAAACTAATCATTGTGAGCCTTGTGGATGTAGGATTGGGGTGTGTTTCACAAGTGGACAAAGGGGACATAAGGTGAATGAATGTCCAGTGATGTGATACAGTGATGCTATTGCTGCTTTAACACCCCAATTACCCAAAATACAGCCTCAAAGCAATCACCTACCATACTAGGTCGTGGAGTAGGGAAAGGAAACAAGGAAAAAGGAGCAACTAGGTTATAAGCTAAAGTTTTTTACCTCACACATCAAGAAGCTCGATCCTCTAATGTAATTGTGACAGGTAATTTACTATTAGAGAATATAATTGTAAGAGTATTGTTTGATTTAGGAGGCACGCATTCTTTTTTATCAAAAACTTTGTCTTTGAAGGTAAACAAAATAAAAACAATTTTAAAACAAGTATTAGCAGTTATGATACCAATAGGGGTACACTTCTAGCCACTTACAAGATTAGTGAGTGCAAAATTAGGCTTGATAAGGAATTTACCACAATAAACTTAATACTGATAGAAATTATTGATTTTGATATCATATTGAAAATGGATTGGCTATCCAAATATCATGTATGCATGGATTGTCATTGGAAGACCATAAATTATTAACCAAGGGAAGGTGTGATACATGTTTTCCAAGGTGAATAAGTGCTAACAATACCACATTTATTTCCGGCACTAAAGCTTATAGGTTAATAAGAAAGGGATGCACCACTTGGATAGCAATAGTGACCAATGTCGAAGTTAAAGCAACCCATATGAGTCAAGTTATGATGGTAAATGAGTTTTAAGATGTGTTTCCTGATGACTTACCAAGACTATCGCCCGATCGAGAGATTGAGTTCACCATTGATATAGTACTTGGAATTGACAATATCCATTCCACTGTACTGGATGGTGCCCACAAAATTGAAGGAGCTAAAGGTACAACTGCAAGATTTGATGGATAGGTGGTTCATTTGCCTCAGCATGTCACAATAGGGAGCTCCAATATTGTTCGTAAAGAAGAAAGATAGGTTATTGTGGTGGTGCATTAATCCTCAACAATTAAACAAAGTCACCATAAAGAATAGGTATCCATTTACTCAAATAGATAATTTGTTTGATTAGTTACAAGCTGGCCCAAATCCTCTGCAGTTATAGAAATACATAATTTCCTCAAATTAGTTGGGTACTATTAGTGATTTTTGAAGGATTTTTCAAATATTGCCCACCATTGACCAAATTAACTTAAAAGGGAGTGAAATTTTTATAGAGTGATGAATGTGAGAGGAGTTTTCAAAAACTGACGGAATGTTTGATTACGGCTCCTATGTTAGCCTTGCTATCAAGTAAAAAAGGATACACAGTTTACTATGATGCCACAACAATTGGTCTTGGATGTACGTTGATGCAAAATTGACATGTAATTGCTCACAGCTTGTGCCAACTTAAGAAATATGAACTAAACTATGTGACACATGACCTAGAAATAACAATCATGGTATTTGCATTAAAATTTTGGAGGTATTATTTATATGACATAACATGTGAAGTTTACACATATCACAAAAGTCCTAAGTATATTTTTTTTATCAAAAAGATTTGAATCTCAAATAGAGGTGATGGATGGAATTAGCCAAAGATTACAATTATTCAATTTGCTACCATCATAGGAAGGCAAATGTTGTAACTGATACTTTAAGCAAAAAAACACACAAGTGCAAAGGAAAACACAAGAATCAATGACTAAATTAGAAAAGGAGTAATTAAATACAAGGGATGTTTGTGGGTTCCAACGGAGTAATGAAGAGAAGTTATGATATAGGAACACAAATCAACGTATACGATTCCTCTAAGGGTAACCAAGATGTACCAGGATTTGAGGGACATTTACTAGTGGGAAGGAATGAAAAAAGATGTGATTAACTATGTAATTAAGTACTTGACTTGTCAGCAAGTGAAAGCGAAACACCAACAACCTATTGGTCTCCATCAAAATATACATATTCTATAATAGAAATGGAAAAGTATCATAATGGATTTCTTAATGGGATTACCTTACACAATAAAAGATATGATTCCATTTAGATTATCGTTGATCCATTAACCAAGACTACACATTTCTTACCAGTAAAAACTACATATGCTACCTCTCAGTATGCTCAACTCTTCCTGGATAAGATAGTGCCACTAAATGGAGTTTCAATCACAATTATTTTTTATAAAGGTATGCAATTTAGCTCTCATATCTAGCAATCATTTCAAAATGTGATGGGTACACAGTTGAGGTTTAGCATAGTGTTCTAACCCTAAATAGAAAAGCAGTCTAAGTGAATAATCCAAACTTTGGAAGATATGCTAAAAGCCTATGCAATGGAGTTTAAAGGAAGTTAGGATAAGTATTTACCTTTGATTGAGTTTACTTACAACAACAACTATCAGGCTAACATTCAAATGGAATTGTTTGAAGTATTATATAGAAGAAAATGTAGATCACCTGTTGAGTGGTTTAAGCCAGGAGAAAAAAAGTTGATAAGGCTAGAATAAGTTACCAATGCATTTGAGAAAATCTAGATCATTAGGGGAAGGCTTAAAGCAATACAAGATCACTAAAAGTAATATGCAGACAAGTGGCAATGAGAATTAGAGTTTCAAGAAGGTGACAAAAAATGTTTAAAAGTTTCACCAATGAAAGGTGTAATGCGTTTCAATAAAAAGGGAAAATTGGCCCCCATTACATAGGATCGTATCCACTCAACAAAAAAATGAGAAAGGTAGCCTATCAGCTAGAGCTACTAAAACCATTAAAGCAATACACCAAGTTTTCCATATTTCCATGCTAAGAAAATGCATTTTGGATGAGGTGCATATCCTAAGAAATGAAATAGTATAATTGGATCAGAAACTAATGTATGAGAAATAGGTAATAGCTATTGTGGATAAGCAAGTCCAAAAATTTCGATCCAAAGAAATACCATCTATAAAAGTAATTTAGGAAAGACACGGAGAGTGAGAGGTCATGTGGGAGCTGAAAGATATTATGTGAAAGAAATATTCATAATTATTTGGTAAGAATTTTATGATTTTGTAAATAAAAACATAGATTGTTAGCAATCCTACCCGATCTCCAGTCTTACTAAAAATTCAAGGACCAATTTTTTAATGGAAGAAAACTTGTAACATTTGCCGACAAGTCTTAGAAATTTATATTAAAAAAATAAGATTAGAACAAACATAAAATATGTAGTGAAGTAGAAACAGATAAATTAAAAAAATATAAATAGTTAATAAAATTTTTAAAAAATTTACATCCATTAAAATTAGAACTTATCTATAGTAAGAAGTGGTTTTAAAATAAATAAGTAAATAATGATAAATTATAATGAAAAAATATGGTAAAAAAGAGTGTGCCACATGGCAAGGAGGAGATGGGAAAAATGAAAATTTTAAAAGTTAGTGTATTACATTGACAATATACTAGGAAACATATTCTTTTGTTTGACTAGAAGAAGAATGAGAAAAGGGAAGTGCTTATACTTTTCTTGAAGTAAGGGAGACTGCTATGATCCATTGATACACTGATATAAACTTATACCACTAAATGGATGACATAGATTTCTTCTTAAATTCTAATGGGATAAATATAACCTATTGAATTTTATCCCTAAACTTTTCTTTATTTGCTTGGGCTGTTGAAAAACTTGTAATAATCTTCCAATTTTGTAACAAAAAATTATTATATAAGATTTAATGTTTTAAGAAAATAAGATTGAGCTGAATTACTTAAGGTATTAACTAAGTATATATTTTACAGTTGATTTTATATATCAAATAAACTACAGTCAAGTAGTCTTAAAATTATGTGTAATCAGTCAGCTGAAGTAACGATAGTACGTTGTAAACCTGCACTCATCAGGTAACTAACTATCTTTGCAGTCTATTAATAAACGGTACCGCCTGCTGGAAACCAGTGAGATAAATGGTGAAGGAGTAGTGATCTGTTCCACGACAAAGTGCAGACATGGTGACATCTGTGATGGCCGCAACCACCATGAACGTCAAGAAGTTGTGTAAAGAAACACCGTCATGAAGATGTGGTTCAACTCTGACATTTTATGTTTCATGATATCTGTGGTTCCTCAAGCTTCTCGAATCTATTGAACTAAACTGAGTTACGAAGAGAAAGACCTGAGAGGAAGGGGAGCGAGGTTTGGATTGAAGATGGGTTTGGATCTGGTTATAGGCCAAAAAAAATTGTACTGTTGTGAAAAAATTGGATCTGATCCAAATCATTTATCAACAGTCCAAAAAAAATAAATAAAAAAGTTTAGGGACAAAATATCAACTGACAGATTGCATTTGTCCATCAAATTTTAAAAAGAAATCTGTGTCATTTATTTAATGGTATAAGTTTATACAACATATCCGTGGTTCATAACAATCTCTCTTAAATAATAGATAAATATATATAATCACAAATACATAATGTTATGAATAGATGGAAGAAATCAAATATATATAATATTATTATTATTACAAAAGGGTACATAGATGGCATTTAGGGGAAATTGAAGAAAAAAAAAAGATGAAAATGAGGTGGCGGAGAGATAGGGATGAAAAGGTCAAAAAAAAGAAACAAAAAAATGAAATAAGATGATAGTGACAAGAGATTAAGGAAGAAAGGTAAAAATCAAATAAAATTATTGCATTTAAGGAAATAGGCCACGAGGCTCTCCAGGGATCCTCTGCAGGTTAGGCTTCGTGACTCATCGGCAATACAATGCATCCATGCCCCTTTTATCTCGTCAAATTACCTCAGTTTTACTCCACTTTCTCAAATAAAATTCACCCAACACGCTACACTAACACACACACAGTAAGTTCACCTTTTTCTCTCGACCAGAGTCTTGCCTTTCAATTTTTTAAGAAAAACTTGCTGTCTTTCCAAAGCCAACCATACGAACACATCAGTTTTTGAAGGTTATAAATTTTTATTCACTCATGTTACTCCACTTCACTTGCCCATCTCCTTCTTTCTTTAATTTATTTTAGGAAAATATAATGTTCTTCTTAACTTATAATATTTGACTTTTTTTAAAAAAAATAGATGTAGGTTCTACCAACTCACTTGTTTCATTTTGAGCAAGTGACTCTTTAATTTTTTCTCAAGGAGTTTTAGTTTGAATATTTATGATTTATGTGTTAGAATTTTTTATATTAGACTACTATAATTTAATTATATATTAAATTAGATTAAATGAATATTATAACAATTAAATATAATAGATCATTGAATACGTGATCAAACTATTGGGTCTAATATGACATTTAGGCCGAAAGTGGATATTAGTGATATGAGCCTTATAACTAGATCTATAATAATGGGTCAGTTAGCGTAGTAGAGTTACAACAAGTCAAGTCTCTAACTACACATTGGATAGAGCTGTAACTGCCCTATTAAGGTCACAATACAATTCTATCTTCCTTTTTCTACTAGAGCATATAAAGTGTGCATATGCTATAAAGGAGTTGCTTTAGAATTGATTTACATTAAAATATTAGCTACACATATTTAATAAATTAATTTATTATTTTGTACAAATTTGGATACTTTGTAACACGATATATAGATTTGGTTATTGACTATTATTTTCTTCCAATTATAACTATTAGTATTAGAGCCAATTTTTCTTTCATTTTACAATGCTCAAATTTTGTACAAATTTATTTAGCAATTTTGTGTATTTGATTTGAAGAATCCATAATTTTGTGACAAGATATATTATGGGTTTTGCACAAATATTTTTCTAATTATTTTTAGTAGATTATGTGTGAATAATTTTAGAACTTGTGTATATTTTATTATAGATAAAACAAGATCATGAAATTGATTTTTTAAACTTTTTTTCGAAAGGAGATTTTTACAAATTGAGCTCAATCTATGTTGTTTTCTCCAAATTGATTTGTGATTTTATTTTAAATCCTTATGCCCAATAAAAACCCCAATTCAATTTGAAAAAAACTAGTGAATTATGTTTTGAATTGAAATTTCAAATTTGAATATGGTTGTTCAGGTTCAAATTTGTCAAAATTCAACCAATTCTAAGATATTTGTTCAAATTGATTGGTAATACAGTGTTACAGCAATTAGAAAAATATAAACCTAAACCAATTTTAAGAAAACTGAACTAAAATTGTGTTTATACATGAAGGTTTTTTGAAGAATTACTTTGGTCTTTTTTATTCAAATTTCTCGAAGGCTTTTTTTAGTTTTGGTGAAATTGATTAAGGGGTTAGATTTAGAATTATTTGAGTAATCAAATCCACACATCAATTTGTCAAAATCGCGGTTGGAATATGGAAATTGAAACTACGTCAAAGTTGGGTTTTTTCACAAACCTAAGTAACCCATTCAGGTGACGAGACTGATTTAGGGTGTTGGCATGTAGGCCCACGCATGTGAGTGGCATGTGTGGGCCACATACCATGCTGTTGCCCACCTCTGGTAGTGCTGATTGCACCATTGGCTTCATTATCTGATGTGGTTTTTATGGACATTTTTTCAAAATTTTCTAGAAACAAAAATATTTTATTTTTTTCCTAATTTATTTGAGTAATTATTTGATGTTATTTGGGCTTAAAATACTTTGATTATATGTTTGCTACTTATTAGACTCCTATCTATAATTTTTTTTTCAAAATTTTCTAGAAATAAAAATATTTTATTTAATTATTGTCCTATTTATTTGAGAATTAATTTCAAATTGTTTGAACATGAAATATTTATTGTATAATTCTTACATATTATACTATTGTTTGTAATTTTTATGGGCTGATTTAATATTTTTACACATTTAAATATTTTTTTGATTATTGTGTACAATTTGTAAAATTATATAAGAATCAATTTTGCTCATATTATACCATGAAATTTTGTCTAACTATGTAGTCACCTATTGTGAGACTTGTTGTATAAAATTTTGTTGAAATTAAGTTTTGGAATTGTATCTAGGAGAGTGCTATGTTAGTAATATACATGCCCTATCAGAGTAATATTATTAACATAGTTTGTTGGTGATAATGTGAGTATTAGGATTATATGTTATATTCTTAAAATTTTAAATACCATATCAGTGTTAAGTATTAGAAATGTAACATTTGATTTTTATGTTAAATTACAAAGTCTTAAATGCCTTATCGGTGTCGGGGTTTCATAATATAACACTGTTTGGAATTTTATAGTTAATTGAGGAAATATTATAGCATAATTATGTTGAACATATAATTTTGGATATTTATGATAAATTTCATAAATGGTTATGTTGACGATGATTTTTGGTTCACCTGGATTCCATCAACCTGATCGATTGTTTTATCCCTAATCTGCTTTCTGGTTGAGGAAATGATGGATGAAGAAGGTGGAGAGGAAGAACAACAATGGCAAATGGTGTTTTTAATATGGTTCAACTAAAACCAAACATTACTGGTCCCTATGTCCATGGTAATGTTATTGCTTTGGAGAAAATTTTATAGAGTTTCAGTATGTCTTTTTCAGTTTATCCTACAATGATCTCCCTCCTCCTATTTATAGAGGCTAGAAGGTCATAAATATAATTTTACTACTTGTAAATATGTTACATTAGACAAAAAATGTACAAGACAATATAGGGCTTGTTTGGAAGTGTTTTAAGATGTTTTTGTTTTATTGTTCTTTAAAAATAGTTTTTAAAAACTATTTTTTTAGAACCAAAAAATAAAAAACTTGTTTGGATGTAAATTTTGAAAATAAGTGTTTT
>JANHAO010008559.1:0-19149 GCA_026873985.1 Saraca asoca | reverse complement strand
AATATTTTATATCAAAGAAATAATTTATAAGTTTTAAAAAATAAATTACTCAAAGAAAAATTTTGTTAATGTTATTACAACGTTTATTCTTCTATTTTAACTAATAAATTATATTTGAAATAATGATAATAATAATAATAAATTATTTAAATTAATTAATAATGTGAAATTAATATTTAAAACATAATGGGTTATAAAACCCGCCTGGAACTGCCTGGTAAATGTCGACCTGGGATTGGGACTGGGATTGGTACTGTAGTAACCCGACCTGGCCTCGACTTGGTAAAAAAGTAACCCGACCTGGGACTGGCCCGACGTACAATTTTTACCCGTTGGGTTAACCTGGTAAAATCCGTTAGTCCGTTTTGACAGGTCTAAGCCCAAGTAGCACCCTCGGTATCAAATTTAGGTCGAGCGGCCTCCTCGATATTAAGTTAAGCTTGAATGGCTCCTCGATACTATGCAAAGCCTCAAATAGATCTCCAAAAATTTGGATTCTTAGCTATAAGCACACAATTGAGGCACCATGAACTTCAAGCAAGGGACATTCAATATTCAAGCCTTCAAGAACTCTCATAGTTCCAGGTAAAATTTTTTCTAGACTTCATTAACAGTATTGTATTCCTATATTTTATTTTCAACTTGGGTTAAAATGTAGGCATTTGTTAAAAAGGCATTGGCTATAAAATATCTAATAGTGTTGGAAATATAACATTTTTAAAATTTTATGTGTTTTTATTTAATATATTTTTAAAATTTTAAAATAAATTAAATAAATATAAAAAAATTTATATGTTTAATATTTTCAACATGGTTAAATACATCACCTCTTAATTAGTGTGCTTGAGGGTTAACAAGACCTTAATTATTAATTTCTTTTTAGTTTTTAATTTTTTAATGATAAACAAAAATTAGTGATCCTTTATAAGTTTTTGGTTTTTTTTTCAAGTTTCCAATAAATTAAGTTTAAGCTATATAAGTCCTTTTTTTTTGTTACGAATTTAACAAATAGTTAATAGTATAGTTCAATTGACTCAAATTAAAACATTGAATGATGAAATTTAATAATAAAAATATTAAATTACTTAGTAAAAAATTATAATTATTTATTTATTAAAAGAAAATATAATAACTATAATAAAGTATAATTATTTATTTTTCAAAGAAAAATCTAATAAATAATATATCATAATTATTTATTCTTAAAAGAAAAACTAATAAATTTAATAAATTTTAGTTATTTATTTCTTAAAGAAAAATCTAATAAATAATAAATTATAATGATATATTTTTTAGAAGAAAAATATGATGAATGGTGTATTAAAATTTGAAATATTATTTAATTAAAAGAATAACCAATAAATAATAAAACATACTCATGTCTTTATATGTCATTTTACATATAAACAACTAACTTTATCAAACATTTTTATAGAAACAATTAATACTATTAGCTAGTGAAATCGACTATCAACTAATAGCTATTACAACCAGCTAACAACTAATACAATAAGTTGATTGTCAAATAGGGCCAAAATATGTGGTTTTCAAGTTTAAGGTGATGGAGTATGATTTGTTAGCCTTGCTAGCATACATTCTTCAATTTTGATGTTGAAAAATAATTTTATTATATGTCACGATCTAACTATATTTTTTGAGTGTTTATTCATATTGCAGATGCAACTTGATCAATTGACGTTCAAGATATCAAGAGATCCAACATTAGATAGTGTTCATTGATTTTTTTTCTAGGATCTTTTGTAAGTGAATTTAATTCAAATTTGATTCAAGTTTCTTAAAACTGATATATTGAGGTAGAAATAAACCACTTGAAGCAAGTTTAAATAAAATATTTTTCAAATAATGTTTTTAAATGATCTTTCACAAGTGTAAGTTTTATAAAAACTATTTTTCACTATGTAAATCGATTCATTGAAGAACTTGTGAAAATCTACTTGAATCAATTCAGTAATCGATTCATGAAAAAAAGTTTTGAAAACTGTTTTTACCAAAGGTTAGGATTTTTACCTGAATCAATTCCCTAATCGATTCAAGACCCATTTATATAATACTATGATTCAATTCACAAATTGATTTAGTCATGAACTTCTTCATTGTCTTCATAAGTGAATCGATTCATTAGTTGGTAACCGTTATGAATCGATTCACAAATCAATTCAAGGATTGAATGTTATTTATTTTTTGAAAGTCGGTTACAACAACTATAAATACCTTTAACCTTATTTCAAACTCATTCAGTTACACATCTGTTATATTTCTTCAAGTGCAAAAACACAAAGCTACCAGAGCTAAACTGGATTTATCATCTACCTCATTAGATCTCACAATTCAAAAGATCTTGAATTAGAATTGAAGAGAATTCATAACTTGATAATTGAGATATTCATCTCAATTCTTGGTATTATATTTCTTTACCTTACTTGTTAATTTCTTTTGAGATTTTTAAGCTGATAGGAATCAGAGATACAAAGGAAGAGGTTGATCTTCCCTTTGCATCTTCTTTAGTTGTAAGGTTGATTATAGCTAGTTAAAGATGTATTGAATTCTTTGGACATCTCTAGGTTATAAGGTTGATCATAGTCTTTTGAGATAAAAGAATTATTGTATCTAGGTTAGCAAGAGCCCAGATAAATCTTGTTCTCTAGGTTGGCAAGAGCCCAGTCAAAATCTTGTGTTGTAACGACTTAGAAAGTCTTGTGTTGTAGACAGGTGTGCAAGAGCCCAATTGATTCCTATGGTTAATAACAGGGGTCATCTGGTTGAGGATTAATCCAGTGGATATAAACTTAAATTACAGTTTCAGTTTAAGTTACTTTAAAAATTGGTGTTCCTGTTTATTCTTTACTGTAATTTTATACTTTTTGTATTTTACAATTCTGCTACATTTCTAAATTCTGCAATATTAGATTTACTGCAATTCTATTTAATTGTTAATCTGATCTAACTAGTTAGTCTTTTCTTGAAACTCAGCATTTCATCTAATCAATTACTTCAATATTATCTTGATTGTCTAATAGAATCTTTTTGAAAAATCTTGTGAAACAAGAATCCAATCTCAAAGTTAAAAAAAAAAATATACATATTTTACGAATGTAAAAAGGACAAGATCTTGATATTTTTCATGACCTTCATGATTCACATATACTTCAAAGGAGTAACACATATTTTTCCCTTGAAAATAAAAGGAATAGCCACAATTATTTATATTCCAACTCATAGTTGTTAGGGATGTGGATACACTGAATTTCTTTAGGAATTTGGTAGAATAAATTGAAGAGAGATAAGAGATAATCTTTCATTCTAGATACCATAATTTTTTTTATTAGGATCCACCATTTGAATATAAAAAAAGTTTCTGTATCTATCTCTCAATTTCTTTAAAAAATTTATTCATTCTAGAAAATCAACTCAGTAGCAAAATAGAAGCAACTTTTGTTAAATACTCTTCATTTGCTTGTCAAGATTTAAGTTAAAGTGCCATGTGCATAATTCTTCTAGATAATGCTTTTATTTCATTTGTTGTATTTGATCTCTACCAATTATACTAAATGTAAGTAACTAGTTGGTTATTTTATTACTACTTTGTAATATATGAAAGTTCTCTAAATCACCAAAAAAACCAATAATAAACTAAAGTAGCAATAATTCATTTTAGAAAATCAATACAACAACAAAATAGATTTCCAATTAGCCTCTAGTAAAAATTTTCACAAGAACTACGGTATTAAAGGGAGGTAAATTGGGGAAAAATGGTAGCCTCTAGCTTTTTCTTATGACAGATTTTTGAATCAAAGGGTTTATGAGATTTTCTTGTGTTGGATTTGCAATTATTTTTTCTTATTATTTTATTTCCAGTTCTGCCAGAGGTGCTATAACCATCTATGCCATCTGCTGCATAAAGTGATGCTCTAGTTGAGAAGACAACATGAAACTCCTTTAGATGCTTGTAAGGATATTCTCCAACCAAACCATGAAATATAGGCAACAAGGGTATTAGACCATACTTTAGCTCAAAGGCTACATCAATCTTAAGATAGTTTATGTACAGTGATTGTTGATTGAGGTCTAGAGTAGTTAACTTCTTCAAGGTCCTTTGATGGAATGTCATATTTTCTAAGCTTGAATAAGAGGATGAACTTTTAGAGAGCATGCTTACTACAACACTTAAACTAGGGCAGAAAGGTGATAAGCTAATGTAGAACCCTGAAATGGTCCAGATTGCTATTTGCTCTCCCTTCTCAAATTATGCAAAGTTTTTTCAATTTTTGGATCATATATTAGCTCAGAATAATGAGAAGATTGAGTCATGCACTAAAAAGAGTTAGCAAAAAATCAAAAACCAAAAACAACTAAAATGGAAAAATTAGGAAAATAATTCAAAAAATACTAAAAATTTGAAAAATATAATAAATGATGGAATTTGTCAAAAATAAGTCAGGGTTCAAGGCACAAATCTTTATTAGATGGCCAAAAACTAATAGCATGCCAAATTTGAGCTTCTAATTCCATTGAAAATTTTGTTGTCAAATATAAGGGACTCTTGCAATCAATTCAGTGATTAATCATTGACACTAACATTTCATTCCTTCTTTGACCGTAAAGTCAAGAATCTAATTAAGCCCAACACTTAATTAATTCTTGTTAATTTCTTCCTAAATTGGCTAACTAAGCCCAATACCCAATGAACCCTTATTGTTGAATCTATTGAAGCCTAACATCTCAACCAATTCACCAATAACATTAAGATTTGAAAATGCCAAGATTGATAAATCAATTTATCCTAGTAGCAAACTAATTAATTGCCCTCAATTCTCTAGGATAATTTATTCACCCCAGTGGTAAATCAAAACCTATTACTACTTTAACCAAACATCCATAAACAACAACATTGCTTAAAGAAATTCAACCAATAGTAAATCACATTAAACAATTAATTATCTGGTCATCTTAATAATCATCCATAGCAATTATTAGCATTAAAAAAAGAGAATCAAATTGGAAACAAATAGACAACAGAAGCAAGTCTCACAATCAACAAGAGAATTGATGCAAAATTTCCCTTACATTGAAATAAGAGTTTAACTACACATTAAAGTAAAAATAGAAGCAAAAATAAAGAAAAGGAGAAAATCTAATTAGGGCGGCTAGAATTCTTGCCTTAGCAGAGCTCCTCCTTTTCAAAAAAGTAGAGAAAAAATGAAATAAATCTAAAAGGTATTATAATTATGACTTAGTTGTGCTTTTATAGGAGCTCATTACACTAACTCTACTAACTCTACTTAGACTACTAATTAGGGTTAGAGGGAGCCTCAATTGGATGTGGGTCTCTTCATATGAAATGTAAGTCCATAACTTAGCTTTCTTATGGCCTTAACCTTTCTTAAAATTTTGATTCCTAGCTCAACTTATGAACTAAAAACCAAGACATCCTTTTAGGGCAGTCCAACTTATAACAGAATTTATCACTTAAGTCCACAACCTTGTAACTTAGTTAAAATGATGTAGTTTAACTTCAAGTTCTTCATGAAAGTTATGGGGATAGACCTTAGCTATCCTATGGCCTTGAGTTTGCATTGAAATGAAATGGTCACAGGACATTATTCTGTTTCAGCTTACTACTATTACTACTAGTGATATAACTGACTAACAATTACTAGCAATTCTGACTTTATGTAGGCGAGTTACAGCCAACAATCCAAACTGAGGATGAGCTTTTGGAGTTAGCTCACCCTCGCAGGATCATAATCCTTTGTCCTGACCATTGTAACACATGTGTTACTCAGGGCACAAGGCGCATGATGACTTGATGTCATCCTTACCTTTCTCCAGCTTATCATCAATAGTCTACTTTAGGTTTCAAAGTCAAAGTTGGAAACTAAACACAAGGGTTGCACTTGTTGCAAGACTTAACCCAACACCATACGACACAAGCTAACGATAGCCATGCACCACTTATGTCTGTGTTCCCGAAAGCAACCTTCTCTTGCAAGAGGATTCACAGCATGTCAAGCCCTAATAAGGTTTTTTTGCTTTGCATCAAATTAAAACACATGCTCGACCACTTGTGTGTGGCCTCGTCAATTCCTTTAAGTTTCATTCTTGCAAATGTATTCCCTAGGTAGGATACTTAACGTGTTAGCCATAGCATTGCACACATTAATACATACAATGCCTAGAATCCATCATTTATGGCTAGGACTACTAGGGTATATAATCCCATTCGCTCCCCTATCTTTTGTCTCTCAGTATCAGTGTTAGCCTAGCAGAGTGCTTTCATCATTGGTGTTCTTTTCGATCTTTACACATTCCACCATTCCACCAAAAATTCCCTCTACCTCTATTGTACTCTAACTTGGTAGTTTCCACCGCCTGTACAAAGTTGAGCCCTGGGATTTGATGGTGGACTTAAAAGCCACCTATAAACATTTTATGCCCAATCATTCCAAATAATGCTTGCATCCTCTGTCTTACCATGGCTATTGGCACAGAGTTAGTTGATGCTTATTCCCTAGATGCCATCATTGCTTTTTCTCCAGGAAAAGAAGTTCACAACCAATAGGCCTTCTATCTCCATCCAACATTGCTTTGTCAGGCTTTCGCCCATTATGGAAAATTCCCACCACTACCTCCCGTAGGAGTCTGGGTCGTGTCTTAGTCCTAGTGTGGTTGATCATCCTCTTGGACTAGCTATTGATCATGACCTTGGAAAGCTATTACCTCACCAACTATCTAATCAAATGTGGCCCCTCTTTGAACAAATTTTTCCTTTTGCTCCTCAACCTATGGGGTATTAGTAGCCATTTCCAATTGTTGTTCCCCTCCTAAGGCAAGTTCATACACAATACTCACCAGTCTGCCACTAGAAACACCACTTCCTATCTAGCTTGCATGTGTTATGCATGCTACCAATGTTCATCCTGAGCTAGGATCATACTCTTCTTAAGATTCATAGTTGTATTGCTTATAGCTTCCTTGTTCATAAACAAAGCTGATTCAAAATTCTCTTGCGTTCCAAGGTATGACTTGTATCTATGTGCTTCATATTTGCCTAGAGTTCAATCCCAGAAATATAGCCCTCCTTACCCTTTCACATCAATCCCATAAGCCTCTTATCCATTCTTATTCGATCACAATAGGAGAGCAAGTCAAAAATAGAAAAACTTACATTAGGTTTAGGGATAATTAGGCTCAAACTGATGACTTCCACCATGGCAAGGTGACACTCTACTGCTAAGTTATATACCTTCCCTTGCCCCTAGAAATATAACTAACTAATCCTAAGGCAAAGGGTCTAGAAACTTAACATCACTATTCTTGAACAACTTTGAGTCAAGCCTTCTTTTCTTTTCACACTATTACAAATGCAAAAAATAATGGGAAAAATTAGATTCAGTTGTCAACTTCTTCTGTTGAAAATATGATTGACTACAGATTCAAGCCATAGCATATGATTTCAGAAAATTGTATGATTTAATAAATCTAAATAAAGCAGGTTTTGCATAAAGAAGATTTGGCTTAGCATGTTCTATTTGACATGGGTAAGAGAAAAACCCAACTCGATCTTCTTAAAAAATAGAGAAATCAGAACTAAGTCAAGATAATAAGGATCAACCCCTATTCTCGTGCCAAACATCTTACCATTTTTGAAGTAACTAGAGTTACATCTATTTTTCCATTTCAATTTAGAAGTTCTTATGTGTTTGCACAACCCTTCGAGACCCCAAAAAATGGACAAATTCCTTTTCTTAGGAACACATACAAGATTCGTCACCACAAAAGGATAATGGTAACCCCACCATTAAATACTTCGTTTATGAATTTCATAGTAATAGAAACAAAACTATCTTTTTTGTATACTGTCCTTGGTTTCCATGGGCTATACATAACTGATTAGATCATATAGATGTCCTTTTAACACAGAGATATCCACACAATATAGGTCATCGAAAGGATCTTGAAAGCCCACTAAAGCATGAAAGTCAAGATCTTTTAGAAAATAAATTCTTATTCAAAGATTGCATAACTACATATATAAGCTCACACTACTTAGGATCCAATTCGGGATTTTCCTTGGGAGGTATCGGAAACAATATAAAATGGAATAATATTGATTCATACAGATATAGAACAAAAGGTCATCTATTATTCAAACACTATAACTACAAGATAGGGATACAGAAAGAGGAAAAAATTGAGGATTTCATATAGTACTTTGAATCATAAAATTAATCTCATTCATTTTATATCTTTCACTTAATGAGAAAATGGGTCAGATTCTACATGACCAAACCTGTAGGACTTAAGGAATGATGGACAGGAATACCAAAGAAATCAAAAAAAAAAAAAAAAGAAATAAGTAAGTAAAAATGAAGTAGAAAAGTCCAGATTCCAAATGAACAAATTCAAACTTGATTGAAAAGTATTTTTTTTTTACTCTTGAAGAATGAGGGGCAAAAGGATTAATCGAGAAAGATTTCTTGTTCTTATCATAATTATAAGATTGTGATTGGATCTGCATAGGTTTCATAAAAAGAATAATTTTATCCTTTGAGAATAATCAAAAAAGGAAAGTGTTCAATTGGAACATGAAAACGTAACTGAATTGGTCCTAGTTACTTTTCAAGATAGAGTGGAAGAAGGGGAGATTCTCAAATAAGGAAAAGGATCTAATAACTTTGAAAGAATTGAACGAGGAGCCATATGGTGTTGTAGAGTGGTAATTAAGGGTGACTTATCTATCAACTTCTCCACTATCACCCTAAAAAAACCAAACTCTACCTTATGTAAAGTTGCCAGAGTATGCTTAACCTCTAGATGTGAAATCACTGCTTATATAACCTAATATTGGCCATAATTTACAAGAGTATTCTTTAGTCTTAGTAAGAGGGGAAGGGTTAAAGATTTACCTGGTGTGAGATATCACATTGTTCAAGGAACTCTAGATGTGGTCGGAGTAAAGGAACGTCAACAAGGGCATTCTAGTACATTATAGATTCTTATTCAAGACTTGTATCATTTGAGGATGTCATGTGAATCGCTAGAAACATGTGAAGTTTATGGTTAACCCAATAATAGAAGTTTCATAAGGGAACACGAGCATGCTACCATGAGGCAAAAGATCTTCTTTCTAAAGAGATTCAATTCAGAACTATGATATGTCCAAGGTCCAATATTGAAATAATTTTGAAGGTTTTCCTTGACCCTGTCCATGTCAACAAACAATTCAAAATGCCTTGACATTTTTAGAATAGGTATGAGTCAAATAGTAATGATTTGAAACTCTTCTTTTTACACTATTTCAAAAACCCAAGGACTTAATCATATAGATATGGAAAATACAAGATTTCCAATCCTAGCAAGAAAATGAGGGAAATGGATACTCAATTTCAAGTGAGTAAACATAATTCCAAACTCGATCTCATTGATATATAGAATTATATGGAAAGCCATATAGTCATTTGTATGGCTTAGAGGAAGATCTTTCATATCCTCTAAGATCCACCCTATAATATGGAGTCAAAAAGTCAAAATAAATTATTTTAGCCCTTATAAAATAAAAAAGAAAAAGAAAACGGATTCTTGAACCCCTTTCACTCTTATGTCACGTCAAGGCACTACAGAATGAAAAATTGCAAAATCTAATCCAGTTTATTGTAATCAATTAGTTAACATATGGTTAATTGTATTTTGAAACATAAAATCATTGGCTTATCAAATTTTCTATCAAGCCATGAAAAAGATTCAACCAAAGACAAACAAATCCATTATCTATTTTACATCAAACAATACATGGAGTAACTCTTGATATAGCAATGAAAGCAAGACGTGTAGGCTGATCAACTCATTAAGTTCCCATTGAAATAGGATCCACACAAGAAAAAGCACTTATCATTCATTGGTTATTAGGGGCATCCCAGAAATGTACAAGTTGAAATATGGCTTTCAAATTAAGTTCTAAATTAATGGATGCCACCAAAGAGGGGTGGTAATACCTTATGCAAAAAAGAAAAAACTCATAGAATGGTAGAGGCAAATAAAGTTCTTACACATTTTTGTTAATCCATGAACAGGATCTATATAGACACATAGACCTATAGATCTTATACATCTTAATCGAAAAAGAGTCAATAGAAAAAGAATTAGAATTGATCGATATATCTCTTAAAACAAACAAAAGATGAAACATAAATCATGGATCAACTAGGCCCCTTTGGGGACTTGCTTAGGAATAAGAAATAGGAATCTTATGTAAATACCATGGAATAAGGTTTAGTCTTATTCATAGGGATTCTGTAAATATTCCATTCTAAAAAGAGAAAATTGGAAACAATTGAGATTGTTTTGGAGATTGGATGTGGTTACTAATTCATGATTTGGCATGTATAGAATAAAAGCTTCATTCTTGATTCTACAAGAATTTTTATGAAAGCCTTTCATTTGCTTTTCTTCAATGGAAGTTTTATTTTCCCAGAATGTATCCTAATTTTTGGCCTAATTCTTCTTCTGATAATCGATTCAGCCTTTGATCAAAAAGATATACTATGATTATATTTTATCTCTTCAACAAATTTAATAATGAGAATAACGACTTTATTGCTCCGATAGATAAAAGAACATATGATTGGCTTTTCAAGAAATTTCCAAACGAACATTTTCAATGAAATCTTTTAATTTCTTATTTCACTATGTTCAACTATATGTATTCCTCTATTCGTATAGTATCTTGAATGTACAAAACTAACTATGACAAAATTTCTATTATTTGTATTAACAATTACTCTAGGAAGAATGTTTTTATGCAGTGATAATGATTTAATAACTATCTTTGTAGCTCCAAAATATTTCAGTTTATGCTCCTACCTATTATTTGGATATACCAAGAAAGATGTACAATCTAATAAGGCTACTACAAAATATTTACTCATGGGTGGGGCAAGCTTTTCTATTTTGGTTCATGGTTTCTTTTGGCTATATGGTTCATCAGGGGGAGGGATCGAGCTTCAAGAAATAGTGCATGTTCTTATTAATACACAAATGTATAACTCCTTAGGAATTTCAATTACACTTATATTCATCACTGTAGAAATTGGGTTCAAGATTTCCCCAGCCTTTTTTCATCAATAGACTCCTGATGTATATGAAGGAGTGCAGTTTGTTCAATAAATTCCTATCTCTCTATCAAATTCTGAAATGTTTGGATTTTTTAGAACCCCACGAACATGCAAAAGAGAAATGTTATCCCCAGACCAAGACATAACTTTACTTGTTCAAATAACAATTAAGGTGAAACAAGATCAAAAGCACCGAATCCTAATAAACATATTCATTTTGCAAGTTTGTTATTACAAGTAATTCCTATACAGGATCAGACTAATGACATATACAATACTTGAATTCTTGATATAGATGCTACATAGTTGGTTCTCATCCTTCAGAGACTACTAGTGTAATAGAAGCATTTGTAAAAAAAAGTTATGCAAGTAAATCCTAGATATGAAAATATGTGGAATCCGCCCACGAAAAAAAAAAGAGTAAATATAAAATAAATAGGCTAAAATTGTATGCTGAAATATGAGCCAATGAGATAGAAAAATGGAATAAGTTCAAGTTCGAATTTCATTTCATATATCTCATTTTTTTCATATATATATATATATAATAGATGGTATTATCTATAAATGATAGACAAATAGAATCCTTTTGAAATATTTCATCCACATGAGATTTTGAAAATAAGTTGTTTGAAACTTCACTCATTGAAATAAAATAAGTAAACAAAAACAATTGAATTATATTGATTAGGTGGTACTAAGAAAATTGAGTACTAACCTCCATTTCTTATTGAATTAACTTATCAACTTGCTTTGTTATCAAACATTTCTTTTTGCATTTCCAAAATTTTTAATATATATTATTATGAGAATAAATCCTACCACTACTTCTGGTTTAAGGTTTCTGCACTTGAAAAAAAAAGAATGGGACATATCACTCAAATAATTGGTTTGATACTCGATATAGGCTTTCCTCCAGGGAAGGTACCTAATATTTACAACACTTTGATAGTTAAGGGTCAAGATGTTGTTGGCCAACAAACTAATGTGACTTGTGAAGTATATCAATTATTAGGAAATAAGCGAGTTCGAGCTATAGCTATAAGTGCTACATATGGTCTAATGAGAGGAATAGAAGTGATTGATACAGGAGCTCCTCTAAGTGTTCCAATTAGTAAGGTGACTCTAGGATGAATTTTTAACATGATCGGAGAACCTATTGATAATTTAGGTCCTATAGATACTCATACAATATCTCCAATTCATAGATCTATGCTTGCCTTTATACAGTTAGATACAAAATTATCCATTTTTGAAATAGGAATTAAAGTAGTAGATCTTTCAACTCCTTATCATCATGGAGGAAAAATAGGACTTTTCAGTGGAGTTGGAGTGGGTAAAACAATACTCATTATGGAATTGATCAACAAGATTACCAAAGCTCATAAAGGTGTATTTGTATTTATAGGTGTAGGTGAACGTACTCATGAGGGAAATGATCTTTACGTGGAAATGAAAGAATCTGGAGTAATTAATGAACAAAATATTGCAGAATCAAAAGTGGCTCTAGTTTACGGTCAGATGAATAAACTACCTAGAGCTGATATGAGAGTTAGTTTAACTGCCTTAACTATAGCTGAATATTTTTGAGATGTTAATGAACAAGACGTACTTCTATTCATTGACAATATCTTCTGCTTCATCCAAGCAGGATTTGAAGTATCCATCTTATTGGGTAGAATGCCTTCTGTTGTGGGTTATCAACCTACTCTTAGTATTGAAATGGGTTTTTTACAAGAAAGAATTATTTCTACAAAAGAGAAATTCAGAACTTCTATTCAACTAGTTTGTGCACCCTCAAACGATTTGACTGATCCTACTCCAGCCACAACATTTGCACATTTAGATGCTACTACTATACTATCAAGATGATTAGCTACCAAAGGTATCTATCCAGCAGTAAATCCTTTAGATTCAACATGAGCTATGCTCCAATCTTAGATCGTTAGGGAAGAACATTATGAAACTGCACAAAAAGTTAAACAAACTTTACAACATTACAAAAAACTTTAGGACATTATCGCTCTCCTTGGGTTGGATGAATTATCCAAAGACAATCCTTTAACCATAGCAAGAGCACAAAAAATTGAGTGTTTCTTATCATAACCTTTTTTGTAGTAGAAGTATTTACTGGTTCGTCGAAGAAATATGTTAGTTTAGTAGAAACAATTAAAGGGTTTAAATTGATTCTTTCTAGAGAAGCTACTACGAAGGTCACAAACTTAGAAATGGAGAGCAAATTGAAGAAATGACCTTAAATCTTTGTGCACTAACCCGCAATCAAACTATCTGGGATTCAGAAGTGAAGGAAATCATTTTATCTACTAATAATGTGTATTACCAAATCACATGTCTGTTGCCACAGTTGTAGACATATGTATTTTGAAATTACTTCTTAACAATCAGTGTACAATGGCCCTAATGGGTGGTTTTGCTAGAATAGGCAATAATGAGATCATTATTTAAGTAAATGATGTAGAGAAGGGTAGTGACATTGATCCCCAAGAAGCTAAGCAAACTCTTGAAATAGCAAAAGCTAACTTGAGTAAAGCTGAAGAGAAGAGACAAACAATTGAAGTAAATTTAGCTCTCATACAAGCTAAGACATGAGTAGAAGCTATCAATATGATTTCATAGCATTAACATAACAAGCTTTGGGGTCCAAAAAAAAGGGCATATAAATAGAAGCTTTGTTTATGTGACACCCCATTTTTTTAGGGGGGGTTGATTGAAAATAGAATCAAATAAAATAAAATAGTAGAATCAAATTTGACTGCAATGAAAAAATTGGAAATTTTAAAAAATGAACAAAAATGAAATAGAAAGAAAATAAAAAAAAGAAAATGAATAAAATAAAAAACAAGGTCAGCATGCAAAAAAAAATTACTTAATTTATAAATCCTAAAGGCACATATAATTTATTTATTTTTTGGTTAAAATGAAAGAGGCATATTTTAGATCTAGATCCTAATGGATGAAAGCATATTAACCATAAAGGAATGATGCTCATCATGGGAGAAAGGAAATTGACTTTTCAAATCTTTTGAAACTATAAAAAGCAAAGGGATTAACATAATTTATAAATCAATTCATATTAAAAAATTACTTTTTTTACATAAAATTTATTTGCTTCAGTTTATGATTTTGTCAAGGGTTCTCATATTAGTAAAGATGCACATTTATAAAATGTTATGCAGTAGTTATTATACAATGATTAAAAATTTGCTTTGTTTTTATTAAATTTATTTGTAATAATATAATTTTTTTTAAAATTAAAAAATAATAAGCCATTAAATTTAGAATGGTAAAAAAAGATAAATCAAGACACACAAATTTCTTATGTGGAAAATCCCCTAAGTATAGGGGAAAATATTCACATGTTTAAAAGAATAATGAATTCTCATTGTACTAGTACATTATAACTATGATAATTATAAGATGTTGGACAATGTTTGCAAAATGTTTTATCTACACCATCTCCCTTTTTTTTTCTATCAGAACAATTCTAGATATCAGAATTTTTTTATCTTTTTGTTAAATTAATTGAGGATGACGGAGTGCTTACATTCTTAGAACTACGAGCATGTAGTGAAGAAGAGGAAGGTGCAGGAGGAAGAGGAGAGGATACAAATTTAGGTGTGTATGAAAGAGTATTTATAAAATCATTATTTGAAAAACTGGTAGTTACATTTTCCAAAAAATTTTGGTTATCCAAGGAGTTTTGTATACCACTGAGATTATTCAAATTCATAGTTACAACTTAATAATAATAAAAAACATTATTAATATAGAAATAAACAAGAATGACAACTATTAAATCAATAACAATACTATGAAAATTGAAAAATATAAAACTAAATAATAATTATAAAAATATAACTAGAGAGAGTTAAAAGAGTTTCACTAATGTTTTTCCTTTGGAGTGAAGAAGTAAACAATTTAGAATTTTATGCATCACCTTTAGTTTTCCACTAAGTTGGACACTTCTAGAAAAATGAAAATGTAATAGAAATTCTAGGGAATATGATAGATTGAAGAATGAAAGAATGAAAGTTTATTGCATGAATTTGATTTGATTGGAGTGAGTATCTATAGAGAAATAAAAACATTAAAAAAAATAAAAGTAAGTAGTTGTTGCACCTTGCAACAGCTAGTGTAGTGGTGCAATAGCTAGCTAGCTTTCCCAATTCACAAACTCCATGTCACATTTGCAAGGCTGCAAGCAAAACAAGTTCTATCAAGTTGCAACAACTAGCAAGTAGATTTCAATTTTTCAAAAGTTCTCATCCTTTCTTTCTTTCTTTTTTTTTTTTCATTCCATTAGTTTTACTTTTAGGCATACTTTCCATTTTTTATTGCTAGAGCCTTTCTTAATTTCTAATTTGTTATGTTGTAATTTTAATGATTAATAATTTTACTTCATATATTATTTATTTATAATAATTACTTTATGTAATTATTATACTAGTTTTTAAGTTTTACAATAATAACTTTCTCTCACAATCTTATCTATTGAATTTTCTTTTAAGTTTTAATTTTAATTTTATTAAAATTAAATGTAATTATTTATTTTAATAAATTTATGTAATATATGTTAACAATATTAAATATATGAACTTTTAAGTTTTAATATTAAAGTTATTTAACATTAATTTAATATATATAATTTTAGTATATATATTAATATATAATTTTTAATATATTAAAATTATAATTTTAATATATATATACACACACATGCACACTAATCAATTAATCTTATATTGCTTATTATATTTTATTAGGCTAACCTAATAGCTTAATAGAATTAGGATACTGGGCTACCAATAACCAAACGAGTTAAAACTTACCAATCCTAGACACTTGTTAGGTTAGGTTATTTTAGGCCATTCCCTTACTAAGTTAGGTCACTGTTATCATTTTCTATATTAGTCCCAAGCCAACCTATTAAAGTCAACTTATTTTGACACCTTTACAAGAGGGGGTGAATTGGTGTTTAAAATTGTTGCAAGTTTATATTTAAGGAAAACAAAACCTTTTCCTCGAAAGGCAAGCAAATAGTTGTATGAAAAATGAGAAAATATCAAATAGAAATAAGCAAATTAAGATGCATGAAAATAAAAGAGTAAGGAAAGAGAATAATAACACTAATGTATAGAGGTTCAATGGTCCAAAAAGAAAACTTTCTTTTTAGGTCTATTCTTTCTAAGATCAAACCAACCTTGAGGGTTATCAATTAGTATTTTTTTTTTATAACCCTTACAATCTTTCCCACTTGAACTTTTAAGGCTTAAGCAATGCTATCTCTCAACTTGGGATTTTTCTAGCATCATACTAAAGCACAATTCCTAGCTACAAGGTTTCTATAAGTGTTTCACTCACACTCAATCTCTAGCTAATGAACCTTTTACAATACTCAAGAATCAAAAAGAATTTGTCTCAAAAAGACTACAATATTTCTCAAACTCTTACAAGAGTAGATTTATAAGTGAAATGCTTAGAACAAGACTTAAAAGAATTTATATCTAGAAAAAAGAAGCATTCTTAGAGAGGGAAGAAGATTTATTTGTGTGATTTGAAGTGTGTAAAGGGGGTTCTTAGGGTTTGGACATATAAGTATAAAAAAAGTGGAATCTTTGCTAAAGATGGCAGGTCGAGTTAAAAAGTAAACACTTTAGAAGAGAGCCGATGAGTAAGGCAAAGAGAACTAAAAATAGGGCCTCTTCATGGGAGAGAGAGATAATGTAAAAGTGAGGTTGTTTCTAGGTTGAGGGTGAAGGTTTTAGGTTGCTCTAGATTTGGTGTCAATTAGAGACACCATGCTATGGTGGTGGTCAAAGGCTAAAATGAAGGTAATTGGAAGCGTTGCAATGGTCATAAGGTATAATGAAGGTGATTGGAAGCACTACAACGATCAGAAGATAGGAAGATGGAGATTGTGTGAGGTTAAAGGAGATGGTTCTCTCAAAACACTAGACTTTGAGGCTTGTGTAACTGTTGAAAAAGGAAGGCAAATTAATGACTCGTTATCTTTATTTTTGTAATTAAATTTTCTATTTCACCTTTTTTTTTAATTTGAATCTCTTGTAACGTTTACAGTCCTCATTTACTTATTTTAATCTTTTTTTCCTCATCTTCATATTTAAATTAATTATTTTGAAATTATAGAATAATAAAAAATCTTCAAATTGAAATTACAGGAAAGCTATAACAATTCATTTTAATTGTTATGTCAATAACTTTTTGAAAGTATACTTTTTATATTCTTTATAAATTAATTTTTAATATTATAATTAAAATTATACAACAAATAATAAAACATTATGTAACAACTATAGCAATGATAAAGAAAGCATTGCCAATTAATTAAATTTAAATAACAATTAGAAAATTGTTGCCTATTAGACAATATTTGGCAACGATTGATAAAGTGTTACCTATTTGTTCAAAAGCAACATATTATTACTGATAAACACAAAAATAAATACTATACATGCTTCTAAATAGACATGAAACATAAGGATACATCTGGAAAAACAGAAGGAAAAATATACCTCTGGCCATTGCTTATGAGATCGAGTTGGGTTGTCTCAGTTTTTCCAAAAGGTTTCTCACACTTTTCTCTTTGTGTTTGATGGTGTATAAAGACTGTCAAAAGAGTAGTGAGAGGACCCTAGAAAGTTGGTATATATATAGTCTTTCTTCCATCAAGAAAAGGCTAAATCATTACCACAATATTGAATGGCCATTGCAGTCATTCAATGAATCTAAATAGTTGCACCATTCAAAAGGGTAATGTACATTGTAGCCATTCAATGACTGGTTGCACCATTCAAAAGGATAATATACAATGCAGCCATTCAATGAATCTACACAGTTGCACCATTCAAAGGATAATGCAAAACGTTACATTCTCCAACTTGGTGCAAATGTTCATCAGATAACTTGCAAAGAAAATAAATACACAAATCATAGTGATAAGTTCTCTAAGAATGAGTAATATCAACCATGTATCATGATGTACTTAATTTCTCAAATACTTAATGTGGTAACAAAATTAATAAACCTTACATTTATTGTTAGTCCAAAAATAATATATTTTCTTAAATAAATTAAAGTGCACATGAATATGAGAAAACATCAAAATGTATAAGAGTTTCGTTGATAAACTGAGTGTATATACAATTACAAAGTGGAACCAAGTCCTATTCTTTCTACATGATCCTTGAATTTCTGTGGTAGCATGCCCTTAGTTAAGGAATCAGCGATCATCAACTCAGTGCCAATGTGTTCAATGACCACTTTATTTTCATTAACATGTTCTCTAATGGCTAAGTACTTAATGTCGATGTATTTGCTTCGACTTCCACTTTTGTTGTTCTTTGCCATAAAAAGAGTAGCTAAATTGTCACAGAAAATCCTCAAAGGCCTAGAAATAGAATCCATAACTTTAAGCCCAGAGATGAAACTCTTAAGCCATACACCATGTGAAGTAGCCTCAAAACAGGAGACAAACTCGGCTTCCATAATAGAAGTGGCAATCAAGGACTATTTGACACTTCTCTAAGAAATAGCTCCACTGACCTAGATGAAAATGTACCCAAATGTTGATTTGTAATAATCAACATAGCCAGCAAAGTCTAAATCCGAATAACTGATCACTTCTAGATTGCCCGTTTGTCCATACATAAGCATGTAATCTTTGGTTCCTTGAAGATACCTCATAACTTTCTTTGCAACTCTCTAGTGGTCCATACCTAGATTACTCTGATATCACCCTAACATCCCTATAGCAAATGATATGTCAGGTCTAGTACAGACCTAAGCATACATAAGGCTTCCAATTGCAGAAGCATATGGAATATTCTTCATGGATTCCCTCTTAAGATCATTCTTTAGGCATTGGTTCAAACTGAACCTATCACCCTTCACAATGGGAGCAACACTTGGTGAACAATATTTCATTCTAAATCTCTCCAAAACCTTGTTAATATAGGTTTCTTGTGATAGACCTAAA
>JANHAO010008558.1:0-19152 GCA_026873985.1 Saraca asoca | reverse complement strand
GAAAAGATAGACAAAAACTACAAGTTAATGACTAATTAAGGGTTAAAATAAGGTATTATTATAGGTACATTTTCTACTTATCACCCACCTAATTTGCTTTGTAACATAATTCAGTTCTGATATCAACTATTATGGGCCGATAACTCTCTAACCAAAACTATGTGGCATATGATGCTAACTCTCGGCTAACATGCTAGTTTTCTAATAAATTTGAGCCATACTTGGATAGATAATCAGGGTATTGAGGATTTTGTCACCCACATAACTAAAATCCTATATGCAACATGTTCACAAGCCAACATTAATGTGTAGTTGAAGCATTAGCGCATATTGAGTCTCAAAGAATGTTCCACATAAAAAGCTTCTAATGCATATTGAGAAGAGATTTTGTAAAAATAAACAGATGGACAACTCCATGTTATTAATAAATGCCTTATTACATAGTTTTGAGTGTGTAGGGGGAGTATCTCTAAGCTTCACACTATGATCCCTAGCCCAAGTCACAATGCCCACCAAGTCACCAAACATGCCCCCTTGAAAGGTATTCAAAGCAAAACCCGCTAATGGTAAAAGTAGACATAATTTTCCCAGTTGACAAAAGGGCTTTTCTCTAAGCTCCTAATGGTTCTAATGCGCCATCATATATGAACACGAAGATAAAAATGCAAGGATTGCAACCTTATACTTTTCTACTCATATTGGATAAATGATCAATGCTAAAAAGACACATATACCCCCAAAATGGGAAAAATTTAGAAAACTAATCTACAAGTGCATTTGCTCTCAAATTCATTTCACAAGGGCTCCTTTTCATGCTTGTTTTTTATTCCAAGTTTTGTCAAAAATCAAGCATGTTTACCTATCAAATTGGTTTACAAGGTCAACTTGTGACATTTAGTCGTGAAAAAATGCATAGCCATAATTAGAAGGTTGAAACATCTAGTAGGGTGCATCAAGCGGGTAAATCTAATAGGTGGAGTCCACGATTATGTTGAAGGGCTTGATTATTTGAGTCAAAATGGTCCAGATGGATCATTTTGTGATGTTAGGAAGCTAGCTTATCATAGTTGCCAGACGGACTATACAAATATGACTATGGAGCTCACATTTGTTAATGCACATGCATGTGATACTCGAGCTAAAGTGATGACCTATTCTATGCTTAACCCTTCCTATCAAAGTTAGGAGAGCCATCAGAAGATATGCTCAAAGTAGGCTATTAGTGCCTAGACATGAAAGGATATTGTTTGAGAAGTGTTGGTGGGCATTGATATTCACATGAATGGTTATGATGACCATGATACAAGAATGTACCAACCCTAAAATGCTAGCAATAGAGAGAATTAACTCGGGAAGAGCTATGATGACTAAAATGCTAGAGGGTATCAATTCAAAGAGGGTTAGAAGATCTGATCAAGGGGTGTAGCAAAGTGTGAGGGATTATTGAATTGAACACAAGCAAGCATGGAACCAACAGATTAGTCTTGTGTCTCATATTAGTGTTATGAGGCATTAGATTAGTAGTAGAGTCTCGAGCACCAAACATACACACAAGCTATGGAGGTGGCAAGCTGAGAGCTTTGAAAGTAATGCATGCAATCTATGGAGGTAGTGAGCATTCAAGTTATAGAGGCAACAAAACTTAAGTTTCAAAGGAAGTTTACTAAAGTTTGCAGAGGCAACAAAATTTTAGATGGAGCTAGCTCAAGAAGGGAAGGAAAGAGGAAGTCAAGGGAGAAACTGATGAGTAGTAGATTGAAGATGTTCCTAATGTTATGTCAGGTTAAGGGTGCCATCCTTTTGAATGTCTTCAAGTGGTATTAGCTTAAAGGGATAAGCTGGGAGTAGTTGAGAGAGAAGCTCAATGGAATAGGTTGACGACCTTTATGTAGAGTTCAAGGGAGTAGCTCGAGAGGAACAAGTTATGTTAGATTGAAATGTCAATGAGGACATTGACATTCATTAAGTGGGGGAGTGTTGATAGTGGAATCTAGTTCTTGGCCAAACTCTAGTAAACTGAGTGGCTCTTGAATCCCAAGCTATTTTCTGGTTAATGGAATGAGAGATAAAGATGATGGAGAGGAAGAATGGCAATGGTGGACAATATTTTTATGTGGTTCAACTAAATTTGTATGGGACTGGACCCTACATCCACGAGGAAGTTTTTATTGATATGAAAGAAAAGTTTTACAGAGCTTTTGCCTAGCTATTTCAGCCTCTTTTCCTCTTCTAACAGTGATTTCCCTATTTATAGAGGGAGAGGTTACATGCAATGATTACAAGTTGCAATTCTGTTACATCAAATATTAAATATACAAGATAATAAAATCTCCTACAATCTGGCTACTACAGACTACTTTTTGTAAGGTGGGCCCCTTTTGTCAGCTAGAATATAGGCTTGATGCAAGCCTGTCTGAAGCCCATCTCATAAAGCTTCTAGCCTAGGCTATGCCTCCTTTTTAGGAGTTTGTGGCTATTTCTTAGTGAGGATGAGCCCATCTATGATGAGGTGAGCTCGTGTAGGGATGGTTCACTGAGCATGCAAACTGGGACCTCATGTTCTTATCCTCAGTGAGTTGGATGTCCTTTGTGCTTAACATCTACTGAGCCTTCAGCCCACTTTGGTGAGACTAATTTTTTCCCACAACATAAGCCCCCCCAACTCTCAGTTTGCTTTGCAGATTGGGAGTTGCAACTTTTGTTGTTTAGTTAAAGTCTTTGCTTTGTCACGTTGTCATTTCGATCTTTCACTCTATCACTTCATCCAGCTTTGGCCATACTCCTTTTTCTGTCCTTGCCTTCTAGCTATTGGCATGGCAATCTAATTTTTTGGGACTGTCTAATCAAGTGTGGCCTTTTGTCCACTGGGTCATTCACTGAACCCAAATTAGTTTATAAGGCTTGAGAAGCTCTTCTTGCTTCTTCATGATCAGATGGATGCACTAGTTAAGTCCCCAAATACCTTTGCTGGTTTAGCTTCTGGTGAAGCATTAAGTCATGCATGGCCTATTGCATGGGGCTTCGAGGTGTGGATAGCCTACTGAACATGGCTCCCGTGGATAGCTTTTTATGCTAGCCACCAGGGGGGATCTTGTGCAAATCTAGTCCAGGAGGATCCGCTGGCTAAGGAGGGATATAAGCATGTGTGTTCAGGCTTTTCAATCTTCCTACTAGTGGGAGTTCATCTCCCAATAGCTAGCTTTCTGCTTTCAATAATGGCTTCAGGTTCTTTTGACTTTTGATCTTGTATCTTAGATCTCCTAATGTAAAATTTTCCTTATTAAGCAAGGCTCTTAGTGAATGAGCATTTCTGTGTGACCCTTGAATGTTGTATTGGATGCTTTCATCCACTTTTGATGATAATGTATATTACTGTAAATTAATGAAATGCTTGCATGGCCAATCAGTCATAACTTTTGCATGTGATGAACTTTAGCATACAGTTTCCTCGATCAAATGTGAGTAGAATTTAGATAGGTCATATGTGAGCTATACCTGGAAGGATTTTGCCAATGAGCCACAAGTATTTGTTCACATGACAGCTATGATGAGCATATAGCATTCTTGCACCTGTGTGGGCTTTTTGAGTGTTTTATAATGCTTCTGCATCTTAGTGAGATGATAGCTCTTTGCTAGATGAGATCGGATATTAACTATGTTCAATAATCTGCACCACATCAATATTATTGATCAATCTTGTAGTAATCGTGTTGCTTAGTAAGGTAGCAATCTCGTTGCTCAGTCCCACAGTAATCTTGTTGCTCATCCTCATAGCAATCTTGTTGCTCAGCGAGATAGCAATCTTATTGCTCAGTGGTTGTTTTGGAACTTGTCCTTACCAACAATCTTGTTGCTTAGTCTCAAGACAATCTTGTTGCTTAATGAAGGAACAATCTCATTGCTTAGTCCCACAACAATCTTGTTGCTCAGTGAGATAGCAATCTCATTGCTTAGCCTCACAGCAATCTTGTTGCTCAGTGATATAGCAATCCTATTGATCAGGCTGGGGATTATACCCTTTTGCTCCCACTTGCAGGGTATGGCTTGCTTTGGAAGTATTGACGGGGTAGGTTTCGTGTTGTCTCACCCCCAGATGTATTCTCATGATGGCGGGATGAAAGCTCGTCGCTAGTTTGGTAACATTTCCATTTTTCAGCCAATCAGCTGGGAATAATATTAAATCAATGTGGAGTAACTCTCTTTTTGTGCAATGTTTCGCTAGATAATTTATACAAAGATTTTGAGATCGCCATTAACTAAAGAAAACATTATAGGATTAGAATATGGTTCTAATAGAGGGCTCCAACTCTCGATCAGTAATTCACTAAATCTGCTGAGTTTGCTGTTCTGATGGTTTCACCATGTAATCTTGTAATCGACCTCTTCTAATGAGATCTTCTATGGTATCTCTCAATGCCCGACACTCCGAGGTCGTGTGTCTAACCTTATTGTGATAAGCACAAAATCTGTGTAAGTCTCTAAACCTAGTGCGAGCCCTTATGGGCCAAGGCTTCCTAAAGTCTTTGTTATGCCTTTTTACGGAAAAAATCCTATCTTGGGCATCAGATAGGACACTATAGCTTTCAAAGTGACCTTGAGGCTCAGGTTGCTGAGGCTTTGCTCTCTTTGCAAGTTACGGACTGAGGTCGTGACTGCGACTTTCGTCGGTCCTCTTTTTACTCAAGGTGGAACCATACGCGTCTACCCTTTGCTTGGGCTCATTTATGCGAAAGGTTTCATCTCATCTTATTTGCTTGGTAGCTCACTCATAAAATTCAGCTAAATCTTGAGCCAGGGACTTGTAAAGGCTTTTGTATAGCTTCCTGTCCTTATAGAGCCCCGTTGATATTGCTGTTAAAATGCTCTCCTTAGAAGGATTTTCCATTGAGTTGGCCTCGTGTCTAAATCAGGTTATGTAATCCTTTAGTGACTCATTTCTTTGCTGGAAGATCATGGCAAGGTGGCAGGGGGCATAAACTGCCTCTTCAATGCCCAATACTGGTTGATGAATTTCTTTCAACACTATTCTTAACTATTGATGCTATGAGCTGGGAGGCTTCTGAACCATGTTCGGGGGATACTTCCCAAAGTGGTTAGGAAGATGCGATACTTGACCAGGGGGTTAGTTGTTTATAGATCCATCTGGACATTGAAGACGTCTAGGTGGTCGCATGGGTCACTGTTTCCATTATACAGTGTGATCGTAGGCACTTTAAGTGTCTGTGGAAGGGGCTGCATTTCAATCTCCACAGAGAATGGTGAGCTTTCCTCATAGTGAGGTTGATGGCTTTGAGGTTGGGGACATTCCTCTAGCTATTTAAGCCTTTGGAAGACTTGCCTCATTATTGGGTCCCGAGCTTCAGACTAGGGGCCAGAGCTCTTAGCTTATTGCGGGCCCCCAGATCGCTAATCATAGTGGTTTTTGTGAGTCTCTTTCTAAGCTTTTTCACATAGCTACTGGAGTTGTGCTATAATTTCTTCTTGCCTTCGAGCACCTTGGGCTGGTGCTTGTGCTAGTGCTTTAATATTTTCAGCCAACTCTCTTACCATATTCTCGAGTGGTGGCTAAGGTTTTATTAGTTGGATGGTTGGGGTGCTTGAACTTCTAGTAGTCCTTCCTCTCACCATCATAACTAGACAGGAAAGATGATTCAAAAAATAGATGGTCCCTCCTTTTAGCACCAAAATGTTGATAGTGGAATTTGGTTCTGGGCCAAACTCCAGTCAACTGAGTGGTTCTTGAGTCCCAAGCCATTTTTTGGTTGATGGAATGAGAGATGAAGACGGTGGAGAGGAAGAATGGCAATGGTAGACAATATTTTTACGTGGTTAAGCTAAATCCAGACGAGACCAAACCTTATGTCCACGGCAGAGTTTTTATTAATTTGAAAGAAAAGTTTTATAGAGCTTTTGCCTAGCCATTTCAACCTCTCTTCCTTTTCTAATAGTGATTTCCCTAGTTATAGAGGAAGAGAGGTTACATGCAATGATTACAAGTTGCAATTTTGTTACATTAAATATTGAATGTACAAGATAGTAAAATTTCCTACAATCCAGCTACTACAGACTGCTTTCTGCGGGGTGGGCCCCTCTTATTGGCTAGAATATAGGCTTGATGCAAGCTATTTGGAGCACCATCTCGCGGAGCTTTTCGCTTAGGCTGTGCCTCCTCTTGGCGAGTTCGTGGCTATTGCTTAATGAGGAGAAGCCTGTCTGTGATGAGATGAGCTCGTGTAGGGATGGCTCACCAAGCATGCGAACTAGGACCTCGCGCTCTTATTCTCAGCGAGCTGGACGTCCTTTGGACTTAACTTCTGCTGAGCCTTCGGCCTGCTTTGGTAAGATGGATTTTTGCCCATAATGGGAGCATGTAACAAGTTAGCCTTATGAATGATTTGAGGTGGAAAATGAGCTTATTTTGACATGAAACTTTGTGGAAAAATCAAGCATACTATGGAAGCCTAGTTGCTTAAATTTGGGAGTGGTCCAACTTATGTACTATTTTTCTGATTTTTCCTTATTTTAGCAGTATATTGATAATTTTGGCATGGTTTGCTTGTCCAATACGAGTAATAAAGCACATGGTCATATTCCTTGCATTTTTAGCTTTATGTTTATATACGATAGAACAAAATATCCACTCAAAGTTATGAGAAAAGGCCTTATATCAACTCATAAAAAGTTTATCTACTTGTGTTATATGGCCTTTAGCTCAAAATGCTCTTTAGAGGGAGTGTTGGTAACCCATCAAAGGCATATTGAGGCCTTATTAGGTGTTTGTTTAGGGCTTATGGGCACTATTCTAAGAGATCTAGGATTGTGTTGGCTTGGTGCCTCCCCCTACAAACTTTAAACTATATAATGAGGCATATATCAATAACATGGAGTTGTCCTTTGTCTATTGTGCACTAGAGCCTACTTTGTGGGGCATTCTTGAGGCTCAATTGCTTTATTTTATAAGCTTATGTTGCTTTTAGACATATTATGCATGGGATTTTGGTTGTATGGGTGGCAAAGTTTGTAATGCCCTATTTATCTATCCAAGTGCTGCTTAAGTTTGTCAGAAGGCTAGCATGCTAGCCAAGAGTGGCAAACATGCACCGCACAGTTTTAGCTCTATAACTACTGACTAGTGACACCAAGGTAGATGAATATGAAACAAACTCTTAGCTATGACATCAAATCCTTCTCTCTCTAGACCTGGCAAAGAAGGATGGGCTATAAGAATACACTTGATAACTATCGAATTCACACATAACAGCACAATCATTTCTTCATAGAGTTGTATTGTTATGTGCATTGCATTTCTCTTTAAGAAAAGCCCAAATTTAAGAAAAAGTTCAAAAATCTTGTGCCATACTTTGCTCAACACATCATTCCTATTTTATTACTATGCATTAATTGACATAAACTTGAAAGGTTCAACCCCACATTGTTTCCATGATGATATATGTTTCAACCTTTCACCCAATGCCACTTTAACTTTCATTACATTCAATATCTCACACTCAGTGTTGCCCCTCTATGATTCTCTCTATCTCCTCTCTATTCCTTTAACATCAGCCTCTTTATTCGTTAATCCAATCTTATTCGAGCTATGAAAGCAACTCAATTCATTAATTACGAATCCATGCTAGCCATCAAATTTCACAATGCCTAGAAAAGGCTTCTTGACAATATAGAAGTGATCTTCAACAAAAGATGCTAGCCAATATATAATCCATATAAGGGTAATTTTGCTATTTTTAAGTCAAATTTGGCCTCTAATGTCAAGCTAATGGAAATTACTGAATAAGATTTAATTTTAGCAAATTTGATTCTTTAGAGGAGGTCTATGTAGGTTTTTGAAACTACAGGGGGTCATCATAATTTTTGAATACTATAAGGGAGGATAGTATTTTTTTTTTTGTTTCAAGGGAAGTCTAAGTATATTTTGAAACTAGAAGGAAGGTTTGCATAATTTCATTAAAAGTTATGAGAAGTTAAAGTTTTTTTTTTTCAAATCTTAATCTATTATTTGCTTAGGGCCTAAGCCCAAAGGTCCATTAATACTCTACATTATTAGACTTTATATACAAAATATTGAGTTCAAGAAAAAATTATACAAGATTACAAAGACAAAGAAAAAGAATTTGTCATGCATTTTTTGATAGAAAATGAAGTTTTTATCTCAATTACAAATGAAAAAACATTTAACATGAATTTTAGTCTAATTTTGTTATAAAATCAGTGAGAGCTAATATTAAGAGAGTGGCTAAAATATATGCAAAAAAAGCATGTAAGTTTTGTTATTTGGATAGACTTTCGAATGACTTATCATTAACATAATATAATTAACTAATAGTTTCAAAATCTTTATGTATAATTTACAAATACTATACAATTAACTAACAATTTTTGATATATCATTGTGTAACATATATAATTATATAATGTTAATATATATATTTGATTACACAATATAAGGTATTCATAAAAATTCACAATCTCCATGTACATGCAGAAGCATTACTCTTTTTCTTTTTATTTTTGTGATATAAAAAGTAATAAATTGGAATAAAACTCAAAAATTGAAAAAAATTAATTGATAAAATGAAGTAATAATGTTAAAAGATAATAAAAAAGTACTTTTTTTAATAAATTCAATTCAAATTTGGGCTTGGGTTGCACTCATGATGTGTAAAGGTTTGACCCATTTGATGGGCTTGAGCCATTGGCCTAACATAATGGGCTAGTCCAATAAGGACATGAAATTTTCAAGCCCATAACCACCTCTACTTGTAATGTAATTTTGGAAATTATTGACTATTTTTAAAAAGTTTTGTTTTAAAATGGTCAAAAGGGATTGAACTTAAACTTTTCTAATAAGATGTAATTGCTTAATCCAGTAGGTAGTTATTGTTTGAATAAATAGTGATGTTTCTGAATTAAAAGGGGAATTTGAATTTGAAAAACTGCAACTCTTCATACACACACAGATATATATATATATATATATATAACCAAAGAGGCCTCGAGAGAAATAGGGAACTAAAGGTAAAATAAGGAATGCCTGTTAGATTGCTAATGTGAATGCCAAAAATTAAAGATAGAATTAAATTGATGGATAATTTGTATTAGATTTGGAAAACCCAAAAAAGGGAATTTGAACTTATTGTATGTGAAAATCGATTCATCCTAAATGAGCCCATGAGTAGTCCGAGGGTGGCAATAGGACCAGCTCAAGAACATCCAAATCGCTTTATCATCAGGTTGCATCGCGGAGCGACCACGCCAACTCGAGCTCGTGCACGATAGAGTGAGCTTGACCTCCCCATTCCGAGGGTGGGCACGCCCATAGGCTGAACGACCTACCTAACGAAGTGCAGCCAATGACATGGAGCTTACCGAATAGAAGACCAAGTCATGCCCTACCCCAATGGACAAATAGGACCCACCTACAGAAGATAATCTGTAATAGCCAAAAAAGGAGATTTAGTCTGTATATTCTGTCTTGTACATTAAATATTGATGTAACATACTTACTAAATATGAAATTACTATTGTAGCCTCCTCTTCTCTATAAATATGAGGAAGGAGACATTTGTTAAGGCCCCTGGGATATAGGCAGAAACTATGCCAAAATAGAAAGAAAAACCTGAGAGTTGTAACTTTGTAAAAACACCATCACAGTAACATGCTACCATGGACGTAGGGTCCGATGATACCCAGATTTGGCCAAACCACATTCAAAACCCTATGTCTCCTTCCTAGATCTTCCCTTCTTCTCTGCATTTTTCTATTGATTTATTTGTGCTTGAATCAGACAAAGGTTAGAGATCCCGAAAAATCCCTCCGTTGGCCGGAGTTTGGACTATTACCAAAATTTGATGTCAATATTTTGGTGCCATCTATGAGAATCTCACTTATTCTAGTTTGTTTCTTGCTGCAATGGCCAAAGGAAAAGCCATCAGAGCTTCAAACATGCAACCTCGTCCTCCAAATGGTCATGTCTCAATGAAAGATTCATCCACAGCTCCTGTTATCAAAACAACCGCTGGTATCCCTCTAGCTGGTTCAGTGTAACCAATTCTTGCTGCTAATGGCACCGGTGAAGTGCAAACCTGGTTTCAATGCCAGGAGAGGCTTGAACACATGATGGGAGAGCTGACCAGGGTTGTCATGTTGTTGGCACAAGGTGTATAGAGATAGGCTGAGGCCTCAACACCCATGAATGTTTTTCGATAGCAACAAACTCAATGTCTGGGTGATCCAGATCAAGGCAATTCTCCAGCTCATTGCTTGTGAGAATAGACCCCAGGTTGTAACCCTCGCGATAATGAAGATCAAAGGATCCAACAATCATCCAGTCGGCACTCTGGGGCACGAGACCCATTAGTTAGAGAGCTATTTCAGAAGATAACTCAATTGGAGGAGTGCCTCCAAACTCTGGGTGATTGAGCTCGCTGTGATGAATGGTCACCACTCTCTGAAGAAATTGAAACTCTCCCTCTCCCTCTCAAGCTCAAGGTCCCTATGATCCCGTTGTATAATGGGGATTCTGACCCTTATGATCATTTGGACTCATTCAATGTTTAGATGGACTTGAAAACAGTAGACCCATTGGTCAAATACTGAGTGTTCCCAGCCACATTGGGAGATGTACCTCAAGCTTGGTTTAGGAGCCTCCCAGCTGCTCCCAGCTTGCTCAATTGGCAGCTGGGAAGACTGCCAACAGAAGTTCATTAGCCAGTATCGAGTGCTGAAGAGATCACCTGTGCCCCCTCGCCACCTCGCTATGGTCTTTCAGCGCAAGCACAAGTCACTAAAACAATATATCGCTAGATTCAGGCTCAAAGCAAATTCTATGGAGAATCCATCTGAAGAAACTATGCTGGTCACCATCTTCATGGGACTCCGCAAGGATGGAAAGTTGTACAAATGTCTGTACAAGTCCCTAGTCAAGGACCTCATCGAGTTCTATGAGCGAGCTGCCAAGCAGGTCAAGTGGGAAGAGACTTTTGGCTCAAAAAGGTCTGACAAGAAGGATGAAAAAGCCATCTCCTCTCACGACAAGCGGAGAGGCGATATGGATCAAGGTGATCATTCAACTGAGGGAATAGCAAAGAAATCCAAAAAGTCCAAGGGTGAGCTTTCTCAGTACCTAGAACGTTATGAGCAGTATAGCATCTTATCAGACTCCCAAGATAGGATCTTCATGATAGAGAGAGACAGGGAAAATTTTTGGGGTACCCTTACCCTCTAGGATTCCTTTTGGATGGAGAAACCATGAAAAATTTTGCACCTACCACAATGAAGCCGGTCATGGTACTTCAAATTGTCAGGCTCTAAGGGAGGCAATTGAGGACCTAATCAGGAGGGGATGTCTAAAGGAGTATGTGACACAGCCTGCGAGGCAATGACCCCAGCCTTCTCAACCTAATACCAGCCAAGAGCCAAAAGGCTCAATGCGAGTTATACATTGATGATGTACTTCCAATTTTGGAATGGATGTAAATGTCATTCCTTTGTTCTATTGAAAGCTATTTGTTGATTGGCTTGATGTCCTTTACTTTTCCCTTTTTAATTTCAAGTATCGACAATATCCATAGCTTACATGCAGCCAATCTCTGCAAACTCCGTGAAGAGTTTCTTGCTGATCGTGATCTACGGTCTAATTGAGGCCCCCCCAGAGCTCACTCCAGAGAAGAATTGACAGACATTTAACTAATGTAGCTGCATGCTCGTTGAGGCATGGAGATGCTTAAAATAAACTCACTTAACTAGCATAGCTATGAGCTCGCTGAGGCATGAGATGCTCAAAATAAACTCGCTTAATCAATTAAGCTCTAGGCTCACTAAGGCATAGAGACGTTCAAAATAAACTCGCTATTGCTAGCGTAGCTATGTGCTCACTCAGGCGTGGAGACGCTCTTAAATACTCAACGCTAGCATGGCTTCATGCCCGCTGAAGCATAAAGAATTGACAAATTGACTATTTACCTAAGGTAACAAATTCATTTTATTTCGTAACTCGCATGTGACCAATCATTTGCAGCTCTCATGCAAAGTTATTTACTTGATTGACCACGAGATCGACCAAGATGTGAGATCACTTTAATTCATAGCTTACTTATGACCAAGTGTTTGCGATTCTCACACAATTTTTTGGACATGTCTAGGTCACTCAGATCATTCAAGCAATATACGCATTAGAGGCAAGAGCAACAAACAGAAAATTGCAAAAAGAAATTTTATTCATTAAAAGACCTCAACAAGGCAGAATTACAATCAGAAAGCTCAGAACGTAAGCCAATCAAAATACAAAAGGGAAAACCTATGACTAAGAAGAAGATCGGCCACAAAGGGCCGTACCCTAACTAATTAGAGCCCGTGCACCATCGAGGTCTTCAAATTTCCCTTCCAATGCACAATCAACAGCAGCACAGAGGCTCCTTATTTCCTCCAGCCTCTAACTCCACGTCTAATTTATGAGGGTAGCATGTCAAGAAGCGCCAGGAACTTAGCTGGCTGAACAACTGCCTCATGGCTGAGCCGAGAGGACACAGTCTAAGATCCATATGAGATCCCTCCATGTTAGCAGAGAAATTGAGTCTTCCAGACTCTTTATATAGTAGACCATACACGCCTCTATGGAGGGTCAAAACATTGGAAATAACGGTTGTGGTTTATCGGGAAACTCCATGGTTTGCTTAGTGCGGTGATAGAAGGGATGCCCTCCCCCTTATATAGAGCTAAGTCCGGCTCCATTGAAGAATCAGTATTCATCCCCCCATCTGTCATCATTTATGGCCTCAGGAAAGGCTATGTTTGGCTCAGCAATAACTGTCGAACACATGCCATGGGAGACATGGCCTAGTGCAGATGAAACAATAGCCTCGGAAAGAGGCTTTGACTGATCAGAAGTCGAAGAGTTTTAACTCCCAGCCTGCAAAGCGAGTTAAGAGTTGGAGGGGCTTATGTTGTATGTGAAAATCGACTTGTCCTAAATGAGCCCACGAGTAGTCCAAGAGCAACAATAGAACCATCTCAAGAACATCCAGATTGCTTTATCATCAGGTTGCATCACTGAGCGACCATGTCAACTCGAGCACGTGCATGACAGAGCGAGCCTAACCACTCCATTCTGAGGGCGGGCACGCCTATAGGCTGAGGGACCTGGCTAACAAAGTGCAACCAATGACATGGAGCTCGCCAGACAGAAGACCAAGTCATGCCCTGCCCCAATGGACAAATAAGGCCCGCCTGTAGAAGATAATCTGTAGTAGGCAAAAAAGGAGATTTAGTCTGTATATTCTATCTTGTACATTAAATATTGATGTAACATACTTGCTACATATGAAATTACTATTGTAGCAACCTTTCCTCTATAAATATGAGGAAGGAGCTATTTGTTGAGGCCCTTGGAGGCAGAAGCTCTGCCAAAATAGAAAGAAAAACCTGAGAGTTATACTTTGTAAAAACACCATCACAGTAACATGCTACCGTGGACTTAGGGTCTAATGATACCTGGATTTGGTTGAACCATGTTAAAAACCCTATGTCTCCTTCCCTGCCTTTCCTTTCTTCTCTGCATTTTTCTGCTGATTTATTTGTGCTTGAATCGGACAAAGGTCAGAGATCCTGAAGAGCCCCCCTGTTGGTTGGAGTTTGGACAATTACCAAAATCCGACATCAATAGAACTTGAGACATTGTTTCCTAAAAGCTTTGGAGAAGGGAAAAAACTAACTTGGTTTTTAGTTAAAAGATCTATCCTATATATAGAAAAAATTAAGCTGCTATAGTGACATTGTAACAATAACTACTGTAGTAATTTTAATAATTTTGTAGCATAATGATGACTATTGATTTTTTACATTAACTATGGTCACTTGGAATAGTGACCTCTATTGATGTTTTTGTGTCAACTTTAGTTGCCAAAAGTTGGAATATTGATTTGCTAATGCGCTATTGTCTAATTTTGTCACCTTTTAGTCAAATTTTGTCTCCTATTTTCTTGATTTTCATTCTTTTGCTTAAAATTTGAAAATATTGCTTCAATTTTTACTAAATGAACTAGATGAACTAGAGCCTGGAACATCATCTTGGAATTGTTATAAAATGTTTTGTAATCTGTCAATGAAATCTTGTTTGCTTGAAATAGCTACGAGTGATGCAACAATTTGAGATTTTGTCTTGAAGAAATTGAGTGGTTCCTGCTTTTGAATTTTTACGATAATGAGGATGTTCCTCAAACCACTTAGTAATTTCACATTTTTGTGTTTTTGTGAGCTTGATTTTATGATACCCACCATTTAATAATTCCTTTGCTCAAAAGAGTTGGATATTTGGAAAGAGGGTTTCTTTCTAAGTATTGATAAAATTGAAGAAGGATGGGGAGGTTTCCACAATTTAAGTTGTCAAAACATGAATGGATCCTTTTTTAACATGCTTAGGAAAAATTTCTAGTATAAGGCCAAGTACTTCCCACCTATTTAAAAACTAATTTGGAAATTTGTACTTGGTGTTTTGATGAAAGAAAAATAATCATGTATGTTGGAGATTTTTATGTTGAAAGAGAAAGGTATTATGCTAAGCACTTTGGTAATACCATTAAATACACCCAATTGGATTATATGTGATTGAAAATTTCATTGGCTCAGAAGAGCATTGTCCTCAATATGAAATTGACAATTTTTTTCAATTTGGAAAGTAAAGTAAGTTATTAGAGTTGAATTGTTATGATTTGGGTGGTGTTTGATTACCACTGATTTTGTATCAACCAAAATTAATTCATAAAACTTTTTGTCATAAATCAATGATTGAGGCAAATAATACCATTTTTTTGGGAAAAATTTTGGAATGAGAAAATTTGAGGTTTTTATTCTACATTTTTTGTTCCATTTGGACTATGTTTTCAACACATTTGGTGATAATTTTTCTAGTTTTTCAGCTAAGATTGGTATTAGCTTTAGATGTTGATCCTATTTTGGTTATTTGCTGAGATTGCGTAGCAATCATTTATTTTACTTAGGCTTGGCTAAGGACTAAAGGTTTGTCTTTTTGTTCCTCAGCTATGTCAGCCCATGATTTCTTTAGTAAAATCAAGGGTATATGGCTTGCAAAGATTCAATTAGAAAGGAGAAATCATTTGTGTATAATGGTTTGATAGAGATATAGGTTGATTTGGTGAAGAAGTGGCCACTCATTTGCCTTTGTCTTTTATATTTGTTTTGGTGCAAGAATTAGGGGGCAAATTCTTATTACTCTCCTTTTTCTTTGGCATTATTTCCCCTAAAGATCCTGAGTGAGAAAATTAGGAAGAGAATTTGTAGATCCTTTGATATAAATGATATCAAAATCAAATGCACTCAAAATTGCTTACCATCTAGAAAAAGTCTATTTTGATCAATGTTAAGATGTTTAAAATGTTGATCAATGTTTTTAGAAAACATTAAAACATCATTAATATACAATAATGAATTTAAAAAAAAAAGATTGTAATTGTCATTCATGATCCTTTGAAATTCTGGGGGAGCATTCTCTTAGCCAAAAGGCATGACATTCCATTTGTATTGACTAAATGGAACTATGAATGATGTTTTGTACATGTCCTCTGGTTTTTGGTAAATTCAAATCAAACTTGAGACAGACACAAAATAACATTCATAGTTCCATCTGGTCAATATGAATGGAATGTAATTACTTTTGGCTTAAAAATGCTTCCCTAAAATTTCAAAGCATGATGAATGACATTTACAATCCTTTTTCCAAATTCATTATTGTATATATGGATGATATTATAGTGTTTTTTGAAAACATTGGATCAACATTTTAAATCTTAACATTTTTCTCAATATTATGCAAAGAAATGTCTAGCAGTTTCCAAATTCCAAGCTATCACTCTTTCAAATAAAAATTCATTTTCTTAGTCATTACATTTTCTAAGGAACAATTACTTCAATAAAGAGACCAATTCAACTTGTGGACAAATATCCTAATCAAAATATTACTAGAAACTAATTTCAAAGATTCTTAGGATGTCTTAATTATATCTCTAATTTCTTTCCCGAAATGTTTGACATTATCAAACCATTGCATGATTGTATTAAGAAAAATCCTTCTCCTTGGATAGATATTCATACAAATATAATTAAATAGGTCAAATTATAAGTTCAATGTCTTCCTTGTCTACATATTTTTTTATCCAAATGCATAAAAATCATTGAAATGGATGCATCTGACATAGGGTATGGAGGTATCCTCAAATAAGTCAAAAATGACAAAGAACATGTAGTTGCATTTACTTCAAAACATTGAAATTCCATTCAACAAAACTATTCGACTATTAAAAATGAAATTTCAGCAATTTTTTCATGCATAACTAATTTTAAAGTGATTTGTTAGATCAAAAGTTTCTTATGTTTGTGAATTGCAAATCTACTAAAGAAGTTTTGCAAAAAAAAAATGTTAATAATCTTGCATCAAAATAGATTTTTGCTAGATGGCAAACAATTTTGAGTGCATTTTTTATATCATTTATATCATAGGATCTACAAATTCTTTTCTTGATTTTCTCACTCAAGAGTTTCTTCAAGGGAAATAATGCCAAAGAAAAAGAAGGACAGTGATAAGAATTTGCCATCATATTCTAACATCAAATCAAATCCAAAAGATAAAGGCAAACAAATATTCACTACTTTTCCAAATCAACTCGTATCCTTTGTCAAATCATTATCTGCAAATGATTCCACTTTTCCAATTGAAACTTTGGATGCCATTACAGAGTAGATACCTTTGGTTTTACTAAAGAAATCATAGCCTAATATAGCTGAGGAAGAAGAAGACAAACCTTTAGTCCTCCAAGCCCAACTAAAATAAATGATTGCTATGCAATATCAACAAATTATCAAAAAAAGATCAGCATCCAAAACTATTTCCAATCCTGATCCAAAACCCACAAAAATAATCACCAAATATATTAAAAAGTCCTATGTTGAAGACCCTAAATTTGTTCATTCCAAAATTTCTCCCAAAAATTGGCATTATTTGCCTCAATCTTTGATTCATGATAAAAAGTTTTATGAGTTAATTTTGGTTAATACAAAATTAGAGTTGTTAGCCTAGATTACTCTAGGTACATATTTTCAGTGGTTTTAACATTGAAAAACAATTTTATCTAATAATATTGTTTAGTGTTTTTGATTTGTTTTGCTGGTTCTAAGAAAAATAATCCAAGAGATCTAAGATTAGTTTTAGGAATTATTTTATTTCAATCGGATCTTTTGTAAATGAGTTCAAATGATATTTGATCCAAATATTTTAACTAAACATTGAGGTAGTTTTTAAACCACTTCAAGAAAACTATAAAACTATGCTTCACTTCATGAATCAATTTGCACATCAATGCATTGAAGAACTTATGAAAAATTCATATCGAAATTGAAGTTGCAATCGATTTCTAAGACATAGATTCAAAAATTATTTTATCGAAGGTCAGGAAAATTGCCTACATCGATGTAGTAATCAATTATAGCCCTGCTTATAATAGATCGAACCTCAATTACCACACTGATTAGTTAGTAATAACCATATTGAGTTGATGCTATAATCGATGAAATAACTAAAAATCAATTATTCCATTACAGATGGCTACAACAGTTACAAAAGCCTAACTATCTTTATTATTTAAACAACTTTTCATAGTTTTCTTCATATTCAAGTGCGAAAACATCTGAGAAAAAGCACTGACAAGTTTTCTCTCTACTCAATCAAGTTTCTAAGATTTAATCGAAAGCCTTTGGATCAAAAGTTAATTAAGTTCATCTTAGTTGTTTGAAATGAAATCTCAAACCTATGGTTTTGTATTTTTCAATCCTTTCTTATTTCATTCCTTTTTATTTTAGATTTCTAGGGGTTTAAATTCTTTTAGATTAGCAAGGAGATTGTGTAATTTCTTGTGTGTTTGATGTAAACTTGTATTTCAGGAGCCTGGTAAATCTTGATAGTTTTTGTTTCAATTGAAGAGGTCTTTCAATTAAGAAAGATCAAGTGGAGTAAACTTGAATTGCGGTTTCAATTCAAGTTGAACCACTTTAAAAATCTGTGTTTCCAACTTCTTTTTCTTCATTTATATCTTGCTGCTAATTTATAATTCCTACCATCTTTACATTCAATGATTATCAATCTACTACATATTTCAATAAGAAGAATTAATATTAGATAAAGGTGTTTATAAATTCCCAAATGAAAAAAAGGCAAGATCTATTTGTTTTTTGCATTTTCATTTTTATTAGGACCATCAATTGGTATTAGAGCTTTGGCTCTTGAGACACTGTATTTTTCTTGAAAAATATGGATCCTAACTATTTCTTGCTACCTGAGCGTCCACCAATGCACAAACCTCCTAGTTTCAATGTGGAATACTATACCTATTGGAAACAGAAGATGAGAGATTTTATTGAGGCTGCAGATGTGGATATGTTGAATTTGTAAAAGAAGGCTATGAACCCCCTCAGACTATAATTAATATCGATGTAAAACTTAAGCCTAAATCACTTTGGATAGAAAATGAAAGAAAGAAACACTTGCTTGTTGCTAAAGTGAAATAGATGATTTCAAACTCATTATCACCAAATGAATATGAAAGAATCTCAAAATATTCCACTGCTAAGTAAATTTGGAACATACTAGAAATTGCACATGTAGACATTTCACAGGTTAAGGCTTCAAAGGTGCATGTGCCTGTGCCACAATATGAAATGTTTAAAACGAAGTAGGGTGAGTCTATTAAAGATTTAAATCAAAGATTCACTACTATTACTAACCATTTAACTCTGCTTGGTAGAAAGTTTGAGAATGCAGATCTTGTTCATAAAATTTTTAGATCCTTGACTGAAGAGTAGCACCCAAGGTCACTGCAATCAAAGAATCATTGAAGATGGGCATTACTATAGTTCAAGAGTTGTTTGGCAATCTTGAAGAGGATTAGCTTGGATTGAGAAGATATAAGAAGAATGAGGATCACAAAAAGAAAAGAGCATTACACTTAAAGCTGCTAAATCAGATGAAAGGCAATATGAAACTAATGTAGACACAATCAACAAAGAAGATGTGGCTTTACTGAGTAAGAAATTGTAGAGAATCTTAAGAGACAAGAAAAATAAGGAAAA
>JANHAO010008557.1:0-19139 GCA_026873985.1 Saraca asoca | reverse complement strand
AATATAAAGATAAGATGTCATTAAATATTTATTAGGTGTAATTTGTGTAGTAGGTTTCCTAATCAACGTTGAAAAGGACAAATACCTGTAAACATTGTCTTGTTTCTTTGAAGGCATTGCAATCACCTTAGCATTATTATTATTATTTACTCATTTATTTTATTGTTAACTATCTATGAGTAGAGTACTTATTAGATTTATATATATATATATATATATAATAAATATGAATACATATATAAGACTTTGAATTTAAACTCAAAATAGCCGAGGAGGGAAAAGTGCTCACTACACTATCAAAATACCGGCAGAGTATTTATTAGATTGCTCAGACGCAGCTTTGAGGGAAAAAATAGAAATCAATTAATATGAAAGGGACTTTCTGAGTAAATAAGGATGAAGCCCAACCCCAAATCTGTCCTTTCATACCGGTGGAGCCTATTCGCTATGTAAAATAACTCTGAAGTCACAGGTTTTGTCGGTGTTCTTGGCAGAGGGTATAGCTTGAACTTTTATTTTTATCTTTTTGTTTACACGAATTGTTCGAGTTTGGATTCATATGGATTTTTTCGGACCGTTATGAGTTTGTCTATTTTTTTTAATCCTTCCTCTTATTAAATAAATTTATTATCTAAAATAATATTCAGTAACCGTTAATTTATTTTTTTACTTAAAATATATAAAATAAATTAATAAAACTCAAAATAAAAATTACGTGTTTGAGCTTGCCTATGCCTTTGACAAGATAAACCAAACTTTATCTTAGAGGACTAATTCTGAGTGTAGACTCAAAACATGTGGCGGCTTTTTGCCAGACATAGGGTCGCATGCGAAACAATTTCCCTTGATGATGTTAATTCACAACATATTCCGTGGATGGGTTGGAATTTGGAGACATTGGCACTGCCAACGTTTTCAACTTTTTTTATTTTTATTATTAAAATATTTTCAAATTTTGTTTACAGTAATACAATGAAATTTTTAATAATTTATATATTAAAATTTATTGTATTAATTTTTATATTTTATCAAGTTAAAAATAAAAATTTTTAATTATAAATAATATAAAAAATTAAATGAGTTATTTAATCAATTTTTTAATATTTGATACATATAAATTTATTATTTTGATATTTAAAATTTATTATTATACAAAAGTTAAATATAAAAGAAAGTATTATTTTTATAAATTATATTTAAACCGATAATATATCACTTAAAAAAATCTTATTTTATTAAAAAAAGCATACATATAATATTTATTCTTTTATAAATATAAAGTTAACGTATAAAATAGAAAAATAAATATTATTAAACGTACATATTAACTATATAAATTAGTATCATAAAAAAACAAAACATAAGTTAAATTTAAAGACTTAGGTTAAATTTTTTAAATAAATTAAATTTAAAAACTTATTTTTTCTAAGTTAAATTTTCCAAATTTTTTTATAAGACTAGTTATTTATGCAAAAAAAAAAACTTATTTAAAAAGTGTACGGACAAAATGCAATTTGCAGGCCATTACTATCTATTTTTAAATATATCTCCATACAATTTTTAAGTTAAATTTAGTTAAATCAATTATTTAATTTTTTTTACATCTCTATTTGATTTGTTTAACTAGTAAGATTTTTGTTCAAAATAAGATATATATGTTGTATGTTTTTCAATCTTTATATGTTATGTTTTTTTTTTCATGATATTAATTTATATATTTAATATGTATGTTTAATAATATTTATTTTCCTATTTTATACGTGTACTTTATATTTGTTAAAGACAAGATATTATATATATATATATATTTTGTTAGTGAAATAAAAATTTTTAGCTGATATATTAATGATTTAAATATAATTTATTTAAATAATACTTTCTTTTATATTCAATCTCTATATAATAATAAATTTTAAATATCAAAATAATAACATCATACGTATCAAATATTAAAAAATTAATTAAATATTTCATTTAATTTTTATATTATTTATAATTAAAATTTTTATTTTTAACTTGATAAAAATAAAAATAATATAATAAATATTAATATATGAATTATTAAAAATTTCATTATATTACTATAAAAAAAAAATTTGAAAACATATAAAAAAAAAAGTTGAAAACGTTGGAACGTCTCCAAATTCCAAGCACATCCACGGAATATGTTTTGAATTAACACCCATCAAGGGAAATTGTTTCTCATGCGACACCAATGTCCGGCAAAAAGCCACATGTCGCCTCATGCGAGCCTTGGGCCCACATAGATTAAGTCTAGGTCTGCATAGGCTAAGCCTGTTTAAGTTTAACCAATTCATATTTCATTAGTAGAACCTATTGTTATTGAGGGAAAAATTTAAAATATTTTGTTTAGATGGTTAGATTTTATCCTTATAAATTTTAAAAATTTATATAAACCTGCAACTAACATATATTATTTATTTAATTAATTATTTTTATTGAATTACATAATTTGTTCTAAATTTTTTAAATAAAAATTATAAAACTATTATACATTAATTTATCACGTTATTTCTAACACATAATAATTTTTATATTATAAGTTAATAAAAATTAAATTAAATATATAGAATTAAATCAAATGCATCAAAATAAATTAAAAAATTATGTATAAAAATTAATGAATTAATATATAATAATATTATAATTTTTAATTAAAAATTTATAATAAAATAATATAATTTAATAAATAAATAATAAATATTAATTTTAAATCTTATATAATTTAAGAATTTAATTTTTAAGTTTCTAGAATTCACGGATATAAAATTCTACCGGAGGTAGTATTTTACATGTTGCCCTCTTATTAATTTTAAATACTTATCAATTTCCTCTCTTTCCAAAGCTTTCATATATAATTCGGTGAACCAGACAATTGGCGGACTCTATTATTTTTCTTTTATTATAATTAACTAATAACTAATTATTGAAGCATTCCCCTAGGCAGCCGCTTTATATTTGGCGACAGATTCCAAAAATTGATCCGTTGCCCCGCTACGTTTTGTCGTCTTTTTTTTAAATCAAGAAACAGAGAGAAGAAAAAGACTGCATATAGATTGAATTAAGAAACAGAGAGAGAAGAAGAAGAAGAATGTCTACACTGGGCCTACCTCCTGTTCCTCCTTCCCCTAGAGACGATGCCATCCAGCTTCATCGCGCTTTCAAGGGTATTTGCTTTCTCTGTTCTGATTCATCTTGCACCACTGTGTTTAATTAATTTCCGAAATTCTGTGATCCTTTAATTTTGTCCCAATTAGTATAACTCTGCCTTGCATCTGTATCCATATTCTTTCATTTCATGACCGCTAAAAGGATATATAGAATTTCTTATTATAATTATCGTTGTATTAATGTGTTTGACAAGCAGAAATGAAATGCATGAATTTCTAAAAATTGGGTTTTGTTGATGTATTCTGAAAACCCTTTACCATTTTACGTGATCTGGACAACAGAAAGGTCCTTTATTTATCATCAGATCAATCAGGGATGAGAAAAGTTATATTTTAAATTTCAATTATATGCATCTGCAGGATTCGGTTGTGATACTAGTGCTGTGATCAATATACTTGCTCATCGAGATGCCACGCAGCGCGCCTACATCCAACAAGAATACAGAACAATGTATTCTGAGGACATTAATAAACGCCTGGTTTCTGAGCTTACGGGCAAGTTAGAGGTACTAATTGTAATTACATATTACATAACAGTCAGATTACTTCTTCATCCCATAGTGAGTTAAGAACTATATATGTTTTTCTCATGTACTTATTTGTTTATCAGTCAGCGGTTCTGCTGTGGATGCATGATCCAGCAGGGCGTGATGCAACAGTGATAAGGCAGTCTCTGGTTGCGGCTAAAAATTTAGAAGCTGCCACGGAAGTGATATGTTCACGCACTCCATCCCAGATCCAATATTTGAAACCCATCTACCATTCTAAGTTTGGTCACTACCTTGAGCATGATATTGAAAGCAACACCTCTGGGGATCATAAGAAGGTCAGGTTCTCTCCATTTTCTCAAAAATTCAAAATTATCCTCGCATCTCAGCATAGCACGTAAGCACTCTTGATAGGTTATTTTTATCTATAAGGATTCAATATTTTATGTTGGTATTTACAATGGGGGTCTAAATATCTGATGAAGTCTTTTGACTTGGCGTACAAGGCAGGGTACTCCATGTGAATGATGAGTTGACCATTGCTATCTGCTGATATTTTTCTGCCACGTCCGGGATTATATATTAGGAAAATGCTTAACCTACTTTCCAAAACTCACACTCAATTCACATTCATCCACAATGCAGCTGGCTCTGGATGTGGATTGAGTGTGGGTTTCAGTACCGTATGTATGTGTGTGGATGTGAGTTGACTGTAATTTGGAGAGAATGATTATCAATACTCTATATTATGACAAGTTTAGTCGGTCTTCAAAGCCTTTAAATCTTTTCAGCTATTTTCATAGGATGGCCTTGTAAGCAAAGCAGTTACTAGTCATGAACAGTGTCTATTGCTGATAACCCTTTTTCTTGTAATGTAAAATGATGATGCAGATATTGCTTGCATATGTAAGCACGCCACGCTATGAAGGCCCTGAGATTAACAAAGAGATGGCTGAGAATGATGCAAAGGTTCTCTACAGAGCAGGGGAGAAGAAATTTGGAACTGATGAGAAGACTTTCATCCATATATTCAGCCATCATAGTGCCGCACAATTGGCCGCCATCAGTTCTGCTTACCGTAGCATGTATGGCCACTCGCTTAAAAAGGTATTCTCACCCAATTTGCCCTATTACTATTGAAAAAAAGGGTGATATTATTATTGTTAACATTTTTACAAATCAGAAACCTTCTCATGATATAATTCAACCATAACTTGTTAAAATATAAAAGACAGTATTACCCAAATGTAATTGGAGTAGGACTAAAATTTTCCCTATTGGAGGTCTTGTTTTGATCATGGTTTGCCAAACTGGACATACATCAGGCAGTAAAGAATGAAACATCAGGGAATTTTGGTCATGCTCTTTTGACAATAGTCCGGTGCGCAGAGAATCCAGCAAAGTATTTTGCAAAGGTATTTACTTTGAAGGGCATGTAATTGTTTGTAGTTTTTGTGAAATATAATATGCTCTCATACTTTTGGCATCATAACATATGCAGATTTTACGCAAGGCGATGAAAGGTTTGGGGACTGATGATGGGACACTGATAAGGGTGATAGTAACCAGAACTGAAATTGATATGCAATACATAAAAGCTGAATATTTGAAGAAATACGGTAAGACACTGAATGATGCTGTTCACTCCGAAACCTCTGGCCACTACAGGACTTTTCTCCTCTCACTTTTGGGTCCCAAACACTAGTTCAACGACCAATAACATGGCTTCAATTGTCTCTTTTTTTCTTTTATTGGAATCTTGTATACATCCATAAAATATACGTGACAAAATGTGTTTTGTTGTTTATTGTTCAAAGTGAGTGCTTTAGGATATATAGTTGTTCAAATCCTATTACACCATGTAATAAATTTCTTGATTCAGTTTGATGATCCATTTACTCTTTTTGATCAAATGTTTGTCATTGTAAAAGAAAATATTTATACACCGTTTGCTAGACCAAACATGCAGCGGCATGAAATGTATTCTGCACCAAACACTAAAATACCAAGAAAAAGATTCTACCGACAGCAATGTGTGTTTTTTTTTGCGGTAAAAATCATAGAGGGGCCTATGCTGAAATATCACGAATTGCTCTACAAATAAACTTAATATGCAGCACAATTCTGTAAAACCATACTTTGCACACACACAACGAGTTGTTTGGGCTTGGGTGTGTAACATTTACATCATTTTGTGAAATTACTTTTCCTGTATTAGCTTGAAGATCAGACTACAAATATCTAATTCAGCATATGGTTATATATACTTTATAGTTTACACACAAGTTGCAATTATTTGTTCATCAGTTATCTTCTCCTTAGATAAAATGAATAAAACCGGAGTAACATTTAACTTCTTTCATGTTGAATTCAGCAGATGGGTATATTTCGTAAGTTTAATAGTAAAACATGATGCATATATTACCATCAATGCTACCAAAAGAGACTAATACTAAATGATTGGCAACCCCATTTTGCACTTGTATCCACATTTGGCCCTAATAACGTGGAAATCGTCCAATTGGAGCTGATTTATCTGAAAAGTTAAGCAATATTATATATATTATGGCATTTTGCATGAATGATTGATGCCAAAAGATGTGGTTTGCTTTTGAAAGAAAGCTCAACATATATTCTCCAAATCTTTGCAGTACTGTGATCACCATACAATGGATCTCTCTCTCTCTCTCTATATATATATATATATATATATATATATATATAGAATCTTGGGAACTCGGGAAAAAATTGAGAAAAGAAAAAAATAGACATAACAAAAGCCTTAAAATACACCAATAATCCGATTCCTTCTTTTCATCAGCTTTTACTTTTATCCATGGAATTTATATATGCCTAACATCACCTTAAGTGAAGCTTTAGCCCAAAAAAGAATGCACAGAGATGCTTTAATCTTGTGGAAAGTGACTTGTGGAAAGTGACATCTTCGTCTCAAGTCTCTAAAGCATTACCTATTTATATATCTTTGCATGCATTAACCTATTTTTTTACCATTAGAGCTATATAACCAAGAATCAGGAAGCATGCACCCACTTAAATCAGGCATGTCAATTGCTGTGCCAATTCGAACTTCCTAAGGTGAATTCCAAGCTTGGATTCTCCGCGTCGACTAAATTTGAACCCTTGAAGCTTCTTGACTGTAAATAATTGTTTCCCTGCACAAAGTAATTAAGCATTTTCATACTCAGACCACTACGTGCTACCTTTCCCGTCAGAAACCAAACTCAAGACTTAATTTATTGGAAAGCATAAAGTAATGCTAATAACCCTCATTCTATTTCATTTAAATAGTGTTTCTTTAAATCAAATTCTGTCAAATCTATAACAAATGAGATTCAATAAATAAAAAATAAGTATATGGCGATGGCTGGCAATGCCATTTTTGAGCAAAGGGATTGATCTATTAGTGTACCGACATAGAAGGATGATGATTAGGTTATTACCTGGGAATATTGTTTGCCTACTCTCTGCTGAGATGATAAGATTTCTGCAGCTGGTCTAAGGCCATTAAAATTTCTGGAACAAAAGATATCATCCTTCAATGGATGTATTAACAAATAAATGTTTGCTAAATATGTTTTAGGCAAACTGCAATTTGTTGTTATTCAGTGAATCACAATCAATATTATTCTCCTCTATATAAACATGATGATTAAATGCTAGTCCCTAATTCCCAAGTGCATCTCAACTAGTCAATGTAATGGGCTATGTTCATTGAACAGAAAAAAAAAAGAAAAAAGAACAAGACAAAATCGCATTAGGTATAGAGTTATTTTAACAAGCGTCTTTGTATTAAATTACGAGGATATATGATTACATACTAAATGAAATAAAGAATTCGTATCAGGAAGGGCAGTGGAAAAGGATTATCTATATATATAATTGTTTTTTGAGTCTGGAACTTGAGTATAAAAAGGTACAAACTTACACATTTTATGTTATTTTTTTATAAGCATTCACAGGAATTAAAAGAAACATCATCATGCATTCATTAGAAGTCAGTCATCGAGGGTAAGAAACTTTCATTTCAATAGATGAGGCAATGGTCTAGAAAGGCAAATTAATAGATATTTTATAAGAAAAAATGTAATTAATTGCATGCTATTTTGTAATAGAAAAAGTGAAAACCAATTCCTGGGAATTTAAACTTGCATTATTGGATGAATTCAAGAACATTTAGACATTTAAAATTTGAATTCATTAGGATTATATATTAGATTGGTGCTTTTCCTTTCTACAAGAATTCAAAAACTATCATTTGAAAGTAATAGGTTTTGGTGTTTTTATATCGATATTACTTCTTCAAAATGATGGAATACAAAAAAGACATCCCGTCCCATTGTAGTCATGAAATTAATGTCAGATACGAAAATCAGTATTGTTTTTTGTATTAGTGGGGTTATGGCAGTAGCATTGTATTGTTCATGCTATTAATCAGAAAGGTACAGACTGAAATCTATATGGAGAAGGAATGAGGTAGCATTTTTTTTTTATGTGAACCATCCTCTTGCATATATATCTAAATTGTTAAACGTGATATCAAACAAAGAACAATGTGCATACGTGAAAGAAAAAATGATGTTTCCAAACACACAGTATATTACAGTGAAAAAGATCTTCGTACTATGTTAATTATTTATACGATAGGCTGCTCCTGGTTGTGAGTGTCTAAAACTGCAGTAGGACATGTCTGGGTAAATGATGATTTATGAACCATGCACATAGAGACACAACATTAAAGGTTACTATCTGCCTTCTGCACTGAATTAGCTGTGTCTCGGTAAATACTGAAGCAGCAACGTTTTCCATCGCCAAAGATAGCTCAGATCAAGATTTTCATTGTTATTTTTTCTTAAGTGGGGATAGCTAACTTGTCTCATATTTGCCGAAATGTCATCAATTGATCATAGTAATGACTAATGACCATGATGATTATCTAAGTTGGTTTTCCACCTTCAACTACCGATGGCAATTTTTTCCTTCTTTTTCCTTCCTTTCTTATTGGCTAATTCTCCTTGTGTGATCGGTAATAATAGTGCTAGTTTGCTGCCAAAATCTATTCATCTCTTGTCGTATTAGTTGACTTTAAATTTCGATTATAAAGATAGAGTGCCAAAGAGAGATCTTTGCTAAAGGAATACCCAAATCACTTTTACAGGTAAGATGGACGAGAAAGCTCTCAAATTGGTTACTGTAACTGCATTTTATAATAATGTCAGTTGTACTGAAAGGATTTAAAGTAAGCATTAAGTCCATTACTGAAGTGGAAATATAGAAGAAGGTATAAAAAATATCAAAACGGAGAAGTATTGTTACTGAAGAAAATGTTAGTATACTGTATTTATTTTTAAATTTATAAAAAAAAAAGGGAGAAAACTTCTCTTTAGAAGCTGAATGATGTAGTACAGAGCAGAAGAAGTAGAAGAAGAAAGCTAAAGGTATATCAGGCCACTTTGATCTCATCAGAGAATGCAGAAGTGGAGATGAAAAGGCAAAAGTGATTCATCAAAGAAAAAAAGCAAAGCAAAAGTTGTCAGAAAGACGTAATTTTCAGTTTCAGAAAAGGGTGGACTTGGGTTTTGATTTTTCAACTTAAATTAAATTGCAAGCATGCATAGTGCAGGGATCAAAACTCCATGCAAAAATAATTAATATTAACAAATTTACACTGACACCAAGAAATGCACAAATACCCACACAGCATAGTCAGAAAGAGATTAATTACCTGGAAGAATTACCCCACAGATTGCCAGTATCGTAGCCAATATCATGCTCTAAAGCCGCATTTGGAGCCCCTCTTTGATCCGGTAAACAGTTCTCATTTTGATTTATTTGTACTGTCATTCCCATGAAATCTTCATCACCATCTGATATCATATGCAGGCAATGAAAATTTCAAATTCAGAAAGTATCGTATATAAATGAAATCAAATAAATAAGTGCTGGCCTGGCTACCATACCATATATTTACACATTTCAACAATTAGTTTTAGTTTGTACGCATTTACTGGTTGGTATCTTTATGTGGGCATGCAACCTTGATGCATGGACTAGTTTAGTGTGTGTGTGTATATATATATAAAAAATCTTATTTAATATGTTTCAAGAGGCAATTTTCCAGTGGGTCATAAAGGGAATCTAGGTTTTAAGGAATTGGAAAAAAAAAAAATTGAAAGCGGAAATCATCGAATTAAGGAGATAGTAATTAAAATGCATTAGGAAGAGGAGCAGGTGGTAATATTTATTTGATACAAGAGCTGAAGGTTAACTATAAGGATATGAATTACCTGATGAAGCTGCTGGTTTGTCAGCGTTCTTAACAGTTCGATACATCTGAAGAAGCCAAAAGCAGACAAATAAGATGAAATATAATATGGGAAACCATTAAAAAAAAAACAGAAGAGAAATCTTATCTGTCTTTAAAGAAGAAGAATATTTAATAAAAAAATTAATTATCAAATCAGGTGCTTCATTTTGTGGATTTTTCTGGGTTTCTTTAATAACCACGAGGATGATGTTCGGTAGGGTGAGTAATTGCATCTATTATTGAGAAATGATGGCTACTTTTCCATCTCTTTATCTCTCTCTTAAAAAGTGGGACTTGTCCTGCTCAGACAACAGATTCACTGTTCATTCGTTCACTCATTAACTTACATTTAATTTCTCGGGTCTTGTGCCGCACCGATAGACTTTGGAGCGCCCAAAGAGAGAGAAAGAGAGGGCTTTTGTAATTTTCTAATCATGTGAAGAAGAAGATGAAGAAGGAAAAGAAAGTAAAAAACAAAACAAGTGTCTCAGACGTGATACCTGCAAATGGCTCTTGACATGAGCTAGTGTTAGATCTTTAACATCCATGAGCTCCAAAACTGACTTTGGTGTTGCCCCTATATGTACCATCCAAACACAAACTAAGCCATAGCTATAAAATTACAATATCAGATCTTTAACAAAGGGAAGAAAGAGAAAAGAAATTTAATCTCACTTTCATGGCCCCCAAGTAACTCAACAGCATGGACAAAGCGAGCATGAAGAGAAGTGGTCCAACGCATTCTTGGAGCCCTCGTGTTCCTCTTATTATTATTATTATTCTGCTGCTGCATCCTTGGCAACATTAATATTCTTGACCTCACTAACCCATTTGACATTATATCACAATTAATAGAACCTCCATTAATACCAAACTCATGCTGCTGCCGTTGCTGCTGCTGATAATGATTTAAGTACTGCAACTGCTCGTTGCCGGGTGTTCTTAAACCACTGCCCAGGGTCATTCCATTATAAGAAGCTGAATTAGCGGAAAAAGAAGGATTATAAGGAACTGTGCTGTATAGAGAGAACTTGGAGTTCCTTTGATCTATGGAATTGTTAATGTCCAGAGGTGAAAATGGATATGAAGCAGAAGAAGTACAGTTATTGTTATTGTAAAGTGGTATTCCTTTAAAGGGTACTGATCTTAATCCTTCTGAAACCCCATGGTTTGTTTGCCTTGCTGCAAATTCTCCTTCTCTTTTTCTTACAAAGCTTCTCCTCCAAGGGCTTTCAACCATACAAGCACTAATCGTGGGATTGGCTAGAGAGAGATTGGTGTCTGTGTTTGGAGTCCCTTTGATAGAAGTTTCACTATGAGATTTTTGGCCATTGATATTAATATCAGTGCTTCTCCATACATCGAAGGATGAATCTTTATCTGCTTCATTTGTGCCGCAGCTGATTGAAGAAGGAGTACTGTTTGGAGGGCTAATGTGTAGTGACAGATCCGGAATCGGATTCCATGATAGGTCTTGGGAAATCTTATTATTCTGGGACATTTTTATAATTTTGCCCAGGAATAATGATTACGAGCTGTACTAATTCAACCTGACGAGAACAAGAAGAAGAATTTAGAAGTAAAATCACTAACAAGACAAGGTTAAAGTGGGTGTTATATTCTTCTTCTTGATATAGTAAAAAGGAAACCAACTAAGACAAGAAACAAATAGAAAGAATGGATATAGAATATTATTACAAGTGATTATAGAAGTGCAAGTTAGGATCAAGCAGAATATAGAATAAAAGAAGACCTTTTCTCTTCTTCAGAAAACAGACATCCTTCAAAGAAGAGAGAAGATGGATGTGTGGTGCTGCAAAATATAAACAGAAGAAGGAAAAAACGGAAAGGATGGTTAGGGGAGAGAGAGAGAGAGGTATATGTGCTTGAAAAATTACATTTGCACTGAAGTTGTATATGTACTCATTTGTATATATCTATATATTTAGCAAAATGTAAACAATTAGAATATTAGTTTTAAAGCGCAAAATTAGTGATAAATTGAATAAACGATTGTGTATAGCATAATTTATTTGCTAAACGGAAAGTGACACTCCAACAAAGCCCTTTCTATCTATTTTTCTTTATCTTAACTCTTCTTCTCCTCACTGCGACTTTGCTTAATTTCTTTCTCAAAATACGACGTTGGTGTGCAATTAATATGAATGAGATTGATAGAGTAAAAGCCATAGAGGCTAGAGCAACTGCTCTAGTTCCACTGACTCGGGAAGTGTTTCGGGTCCTTTGGTTAACATAAAAATTTATATGAAAAATTAAATTTTTTAAAAAATAATTTTTTATATAAGTTTTTTTTAAAAAATATTTAAAATTATTTGATTGATAATAGATGTTTTAAGTTACAAAATCTTATAAAAAAAATTCTTCTTACTTATTAAAAGATAGTAGGTAAATAAGTTTTCACATCATTTCATGAATAATAGAATTTTCTCAAAAATCACAATTTTTTATTTTATTAATTAATGATTAATTAAATAACATATCTATTTATTATTTTTGAAAAATTATTCTTTCTACTGAATTTTCTGACAATCAAATGAACTCTTCATATCAACCCCACCTTTTTTCTTGTCTCTATTATATGTATTATAATTTTAAATTTTAATCATAATCATAATTTTTAATAAATTCATTCTATAACAATTGTATATCATCATATCTATTTATAATTTTGTTAATTATAAAGTGAATTTAAAATCACTTTTATGTCGCCTCGTGAGTGAATAATTATATTGCAAGTTTTTTGGAAAAGACCCAATCGGTCAATCACCAACAAAAGCACATGTTGATTTAAATGAGATCAAAGTCTGCTAGCTAGAATTGGTACTTGTAGTTAAATAAGTAAAGAATAATTCGTTACGTGTTTGAAAATGCATATATAATATAAGTAAATGGGGGACAACAAAAAAAATTGTTTTGGTTTCTAGTCTGTCCATTACTTTATCCTCCGAGAATACTTATGATTCTTGCATGGAAGCTTAAATTTTTCCACTTTGTCCCAAATAATTGGATACATGAAATTTCCACGTTTTTATTTATTGTTTGATAATCGTTATTCGAACATATATACACCTCTCTAAATGTGAGAAACTAAGATACATTTATTATTAAAAAAAAAGGCATAATTCCTGCTTGTAAAGGAAGGGAACTGATGGAAGCTGTGATCCCTCCAAAATTTTAATATCTTTGTATTGATGTTAATAATTTTATATTAATCTCTTCAAAAATTTAAAAATTATATATATTTTATTAAATTTTAATATCTTGACTTCCCAAAATAAAAATTCTAACTTCATCAATTTTGCCTATTTATCAAAGATAAAGTGGTTAGCTAATAAAACTGAATGATATATATGTTATGATTTGCAAATAATAAATTGAATTTCATAAAATGTAACACAATCGAAAATAGTCTATGTTTGATAAAGAGCGGTCAAGAAAGCAACCATAGCAAACGTTCTCAAATCTAAACTGATCAATTTCTAAACTGATCAATTTGTTACATCTAGTCGATTGACCTATTCATAATACTTAATTAAAGAGCTTAGTGAATTAATCGTTCAACTAATACATAATAAAAGATGTGATTCAAGTATACAAGAATAATATGATTATAGTAATTATCTAGTAGGAATTTCATTGACATTACCAGTATGTCAAAGATATGTGATTATATTTCATTCATCTAATTAAGAGTACGTTAATTAGCATATTTGACACTTACATATATTGAAAGGTATTTCTTCTTTATATTATCTTCAATATATTATTGAAACTCTGTTCAAATAATGATTTAAACTGTTTAAACATGTTTGACAGATCACTTTCATCATATAAGATTAATTTTATTATGGTTACAGTTCACTTTATAATCCTTCTTTATTTTGTAGATCAACTTCTTTCAAACAGGAAATTTTAAAATATATCTTTCCCTTGACATTAAAATGATTTGGCATGTCACGTTCCTGTATTACATAACATGGAGCTTTACTATGTTAAAAAGCATAGTATAGAGTTCAAGGAGCGATGAAGCACTGATATACAAGTTTAATTAGTCAGAGTGAAGAATTCTAATAAACCATTGTGGTTTAATTTATGGAAATCTTATTGGACAAGAGATATTAGCATCAAGTTTAAGAAAAAAGAAGCAAGCTATTGACACGTGTTCACATGAGAATTGAGTGTAGCTGGTGATTTTATCCTTATTATTATCAACAATAAATGAAATGGTGGGTGTAATAGTGTTAAGAAAATTGAATTTTATGAATGTACCCAACATTGACATGGGAGAGGGCCTAAAGGGTTGCTTGTTTGATGTGGCTTTGTTAATTCCTTATCCTCCTCCAAAATATTCCCTTCTAATTTCCCAACAACTTGTCCCATTTTTGCATTTGACTTACAATCTTCACAAAATGAAAATATCAAAACCCTTTCTCTAATAATTAGGAAATCCTTGTTTTCTTGGTCTCTCTCCTTCCTTAAGTTTCATGACAAGAAATATGATTGATGATGATAGTAACCCATTTCTTACGGGGTGTTTGGTTTCAAGAAATATTTACTATTTTTATTTCTTATTTTTATTTTTAAAATTTTAAATTTTGTAAAATATGTTTAGTTTGGTTTACTGTTTTTTATTTCTAAGAAATGAAAATAATGAAAATATATTTGATTTATCTATTTTTAATTAATTAAAAATTTTAAAATTTATAATAGTACCACCGTGTTTTCAACTTTTAAAAATGAAAATGATGAAAATAATTTCTTTTTTTCATTTTCAATTTTCAGTCTATTTTAAGAAATATTTCTAAGAAACATTTTCAACAAAAACTAAACACATTTTTAACCTTATTTCTTATTTTTATTAAAATTAAAAACAAAAAATACTTAAACCAAATGCACCTTAATGTTGCAAGGGCACAATTATCTTTTACTTCAACACAAAAATGTTATATAACTTACTATCATCTTTTAATTAAATTGCTGTAAGACAACTTCATCGTTTTCATCTATCCTAAAAACTATCATAAATTAAGAAATAGAACTAAAAGATAATGCATCATAATAATGATTGATCACAAAATTAATTATTCAAAATCTGAAAAACTATCAATATCAAAAACGTATTTTTAAATTTTTAATTATTTACTCATTTAATTTTTTTATTAATAATTATAGCAATATACTTTACCTTTTAAAATGCATAACGTGAAAGTTGAATATATCTAAAGATATTCATATAATAATTAAAAGATTGAGAGAGAATGCGACTTTCATCTGTTAGTTTGAGATGAGTAGGAGTTGATAGAAGCTTCTTCTAACCTGGCTTTTTTATGTAATTTTCTTTTCTTGGCTGTGGAAGTAGTTGTCTTATTATTCTAAGAACATAAAGCAAATGAACTTTATCAAGTTAAATAACCAAAAGTTTGTTTTGAGATCAAAAGAGAATAATTAATATTTTAGGCTAACCCTTTGGTGGGCATCACAAAAATGGTTGGGGTTTCAGCAGTAATTTTCCACTCTCAGGATCTCATGAATTTGGCAAGGGTTTAATCCACAAACTGAAGAAAATTAAGACATGGGTGGATGCAAGTAATTTGGCCTATGGTTATAATGGGACAATGGAGGAGCAGAAATTCACTGTCTGTGACAAATTAATTAATCAATAATGACACATGGTCACACCAGAATCCCTCATCCTAACAAAAACTGATGTTTTCGAAATAGAATTGACCTGTTCCTCCACAAACAAGATGACTTCTTTCTTTCTTTCTTTCTTTCTTTCTTTTTATGATTTTTGTCTTTATAGATCTTTTTCACGAAATTATGAATGGAGTCATAAAGCAAGCCACCCAAATTGAAGGCACACTAAGGAACAAGTGGAAATTAAAGGAATGGAAATGGAATAGGACATATTTGGCGGCATACTGATCAAATTAATTTACTTTACCTCAAATCATATTAAAGAAAAGAACAAAAAAAACAAAAGGGTTGATACCAACATAAGTGACAGTCTACCCTAATTCTATGAAGACTAGTGTACTAACTTCACTTGGCTGACCAGAGAAGAGATAAAGCCTGCACTTACCAAGAATATTGTTATAAAAAAAAGGTCTAAGTTTTTGTCCTAATGTCAGCTTCATCTCACAAAATTACCTTTTTGAGTTTGCAATCCATTCAACCCTACATTTTAACTTGTCGGTGACAAGCATTAATTGTTCACTGATTAAATTGAAACAACAGTTACTTTCAATGGACTAATTTCACTTTGATATATATATATATATGAAGTGACTCATTCTCAGAAACTCATAATTAATCAGAGGAGATGCCATCACCTTATTAGCAAATAGCATAAAGTAATTTGAACAGTACTTTTGCTTTAAAGTGAACTAACAAAGCAAATAACTTGAATATAATGTTGAGCTGACTGGCTTTATATGCTTGACGAACACTTTGCAGGTTAACCCCAAAGTCACTGTTTGAGGTAACTGATTAATTTCTGTCTCTGGAAATTTAATAGAGACATGCATGTGCGCACAGCTCTATAGGCTTCTTCTCGCTTTTATTGTTGTGGATTATTCTACATTATTAATCAAAGAGTTTCGCATGCAAACGGTTGTATGGTCCTGATATGGATTACTATATGATGGGATGGATACATCGGGAAAAATTAATTTAATATGTTCCGTGTAGTAATTAATTGCCTTGCAAGGAAGGTATGTGACAATAAGCCTCTAGTAATTTCTAGAAGTAGATTAATGTTTTCCTGTCTTGCACAGATTAGATATTGGATCATCCTCATCTCATATAGTCTCTTAATTCAAAGCACTAAATGAAAATATTTATAAAAAATTTTGAGTATAAGATGAAAATCTTGTAACTCAAATACCAAAGTTTGTAATATGAAAATTTTAAGGAACATGATGGGTTCATAGGGGAAAGATGGAGGTCAAACATAGGGGCCAATACTGTCAAAGAAGATGAAAAATTCAACATTTCAGTGTTAAATCTGTGATACAGCTAGCATTAGGCATGGTTGAAGGGGGGGGCCAGAGAGGAGGAAGATGGTGCAAATTCCGAAGCAATATGGGCACAAATGATTTTGCAATCGATTGCTTTATGATTGAGGGAAAAAAAAAAAAGCAGGTCTTTTCTTGATTCCAACATCTTTTTGACACTAAAAGAGAAAGTCTACGTAGACGCTTTAGGGTAAAAATGGTGGGGTTTGTGCTTCAGCGGGGGAATTTTGGGTTTGTTTTTGAGTTTTGCGGTGGGTTGGCAGCTTGATCGATGAGGAATGGGGTCAGCACGAGACAGAAACGAGAAATATGCAAACTGGTAGTCAATGAGCTTTCACATCGCCTGGGTAACTGTGAATACTTTGATGGAGACGTTGCTTTTGCATGCCCCTCTCCCATTCCCATACAGAAAGACACTTTTTTAATGCATTCAAAGTATATGTTATCATTAACTACTCAATTTTCATACACTAATTTGGGAATGTGAAAATAAGAATGGCGCTTGCATAAATTTGACTTAAAGATTAAAACTGATGTAAGCTTTTGAAACAAAAAGACAAGGCAGTTGGTAGAAGCATCCCAGAGAGCCACTTACTTGGAAATTATTTTTATTTCCTCTCAAGAAATGAATTTGCAACTTGCAAATAAAGGATTAACATATAAATGCTATTTTATTACTCATTAGCTAGCTAATGAATTAAAAAAGTGTAAATAATTTTTTGTCTCTGTGGTTTAGGTCAATCGTTGGAATCTTCATTCTTTTTTAATTCAAGTCTGATGTAAATTACAAATATTAAAGTCATAATAAGTATGCCAGTTTTATCTTTAAATATGATATAATTAAATCAAATGAATGCGAGCAAGTCTGATTGGGTTTATAACACTTGCAAATTTGAATGGCCCGCCGATCAAAACATGACCTTCCATAAAGCCCAATTTCCAAACCCATCAACCCTATTTGCAAACTTATCTAAGAAGACAAATTGTTATGTGAATCTGGGAATAACCGAGAATAAAAGGATTGGATCAAAAGCTTAATTATATAATACACGAATTTCAATCCCCTCTTTTTTTTTCTATCATTTTTAAAGATAAAATAGACACAATTTGTGATCAAAAATCCCATTTTTAAGTACAATGGAACCAATCTGTTTCTCTTCTAACATGATAGAAAAATGATCAAATCAAAATAAGTGGATACAAATCCTATGACAGAGGCAACTGACTACTATATTGCTGAAATAATAGGTCACCCACTATCATTCTGAAAATTTTAGCATATTCCAATATATACTCTGATGACGAGGAAGAGGCCATATGCAATAATTTGATCATACAGTTGGAAGTCTCGAAACATAACCACAACAGAAGAATAATACTCAATCATATGCAACTTGCTAATTAATTTCTTATCCAGAACATAATATTCACACAGGAAAATTAAATATGGTAAGACATTGGAAATTTGGAACAAATGGTGAGTGATTCATGAAACTATAACATGCTTTGATACATCACACATAATAAATTACGGGTCAGAAAAATAGGTAAAAAAAAAAAAAAAAAGCATAATGTTTCAGAGTTTGAGCTTATATTCTTCCTTTAATTTCGAGATTTCCCGAATTTTATTTTTTGCTAGTTGAAAAAGAAACATGCAATAATCGTAATTATTAATACATAAATATGACGGTCCACAAAATAAAAATCCTATAAAATTATTGTGCTGTATCTGCTTATAATTCCAAGACCTATTGTGGGCCAATGTTATGGGCTATCAACATTCTTTGTCTAACATCCACGAGCGCTCACACATTTAGTCCACCCCAAAGATACTTTTCTCTGATTCATATATGCCCTTTTCCTTCTCCGAAATAAGAAAACATTGCCAGTCTGCTAATTAAGAAAGGGCCCCACACTGATACGTTTACATGAGAATTTATATATATATGTATATATAATTTGAAATATAAAGGACAGTGTTACGAAAATAAGAAAAGAAAATAAAGAAATATTGCATATAAATTTGTCACTCCTCTTTTGAAGGACATGTGGTTATGCTTGAAATCTGTCTTCCATGTAGAACGCAATACTTCAGAAG
>JANHAO010008556.1:0-19142 GCA_026873985.1 Saraca asoca | reverse complement strand
TACATAATTTTATATAAATTAATTAATTATATTAAAAATATTAATTTAATATAAATATTAATTAATATTAAATAACATAATTTAAATTAATTTAATATTTTTATTATATTAAATCATTTATATTAAAAATATTAAATTAATATATAAATTAATATTATTTATAAATTAAAATAATATTATTTTAAATTAATATTATTAAATTTTATATATTAATGTTATTTTAATATATTAAATATACTAATACATTTTATATATTTAATATATTAAATTATATATTATATAAATATTAAATTTTAAATTAAATTGGGTGAAATCTTCTATTCCACCCAATTTTGGATGGAATATAACATTCCATGGAATGCAAAATTCTATCCATTCCACCCAACCAAATCACATAATCTTTATTTCTATTTCTTATTCCTTTTCCATTCCACTTAATTAAACACCACCAAATGAGTAGAAGGATAATCATGTTATGAAGAAAATAGTAGTTGTGGAGCAAAATTCTTCGTGGTTTAGAGAATCAACCCATGGAAGCTATGGACACATACACGATATGCGTATCAGATGCGATACAAATATAAGTAGGGGACATAACAATTTTTAAAAAATTAGCATAGATACATTTAGGATACTTAAAGAAAAATATAAATTTAATATAGAAATATTAACATTCAAGAATTAAAAATATGCATATACCATTATGGTGCAAAGAACAAAGTTATATTCTCATGTATTTTCCTCAAATACACTATCATATATCAAAAAATTATATATTTCTATCTACTATCCTTCTAATGGTTACAACATCATTAAACAAAAATGTACATTTTAGGCAGCCCAAATACCAAATAAAAGATAATCATTGTCAATAATTTTTAACGTAACAAAATATAAGAATAAAAAATTAAATAAGAGATATCTCTCGAAGAAATATCTTGTGAGTATCATGTCTACTATGTGTTTGACACTAATACGTCAATCACTGTGAAGTATATGTGCTTCCTAGTGGGGAAGCTTAGGTAGTGGGGGAGGAAAGTACAAAAACATCATAAAGGATATTTTAATCATTTTATATTTTTAGTAATTAAAACAGGTTAAATTAAGCTTTTTGTCTTTACAGTTTCCTTCAATTTATAATTTGTCCTTATACTTTTTTCCTTGTAATTTTATATTGATAGATTAATTTTATTTGTATATAACTCTCTAGCATAATCAATTTAGAGATTTTCATATGTAGTTATTTAATATGATAAAAGTTTGTTGATTTATGCAATTACATTATATTATAGAAATAAAGAAAGTACAAACCAGTCACAAAATTGCTAGGAGAATAGAAAATCGTTATTTTAATCATGCATATTTTTTATTACAATGGATTAATTCCTTTGTATATGTTAGAGTATTTCCTTAAAATTGCAATAAATTTCTTATTCAAATAAATGCCTCTTCATTGGTATATCTCTATATATATGTTATCCACAAATATTAGCTATGTCAGATAATTGTAGATGAAAAATTTAAAAATAATGCACATAGGGAGTTATTTACAAATAAAAATAAACTCTAAGGACCTAATTACAAGGATTTTAATGGTCATTTTACTTTCTAAAATATAGCTTGCACTTTAAATAATATATATGGGACATATTAAGTGAAAGTACTTATCTTATATAAGAGTGAGATGATTGAATCATGATCATCAATCTTACATTGATAACTACGATTAAAATATAAACTTATGTGACTTTTTTTAAGTGGTCTTGTGACCTTTAGTTATATATTAGTTGTGGTCATCAATGTAAGATTTAATAATCATATTTCATTCCTCCCACCTCGTAGAAAAGTAGTGCTATGTATACACACAAGATATGGATTGAAGGAGCTTTCAAAATATTTTATGCAATGCTTTTGAAAGTTCTTAATTAAAGGTTTTTTTTTTCTTTTATATTCTAGGTAGGGTGAGTGGAATGGTCGGTTTTGAACTTTAAACTCTTACCTTTGGTATTTAGGGGACGTGCTCAAATTTTATATAATAAAGATAGTGTGTTTGCATATATGTGTATCTTTTCCCCATTATATTAAATGAGAACACTTATTTTAAACGAAAGTGAAAAAAAATCATGATTATCGAATTTTACCTTGATAGTTAAGATTATAACAAAAAATCATATAGTGTATCAAATGAGAGTGCAACTCTTATATGAGAGTGAAAGGAGTGAATCGTGGTTATTAGATCTTGTATTGATGGCCAATATTGAAATAATCACTTAAGGTCATATGATCACTTAAAAAAGTTATGTGACTTTATGTGTTAATCATGACCATCAACGTAAGATCTTAAGGCCACAATTCACTCCTTCAACTCCTATATAAGATTAATCTTTCACTTGATATGCTCCATGTGTGTCTATATATGTGTGTGTGTGTGTGTGTATGTGTGTAATAGATAGATAGAGAGACCTAAAATACACATTTGTCTCATATATTTTGAAATTTTACACAAACTTTTCTTAAAATCAAAATAATCAATATTATAATCTAATTATAATTAGCAGTACTTAACATTGTTAAGTGAATAGTTAAACTATTATTTTGACTCTTAAAATGCATCACTCTTTTTTTCATTTTATGTTTTCATTTCCAACCTTCTTGAATAAAAATTTCCCCAAATTCTGCCAACTTCTTTCCTAAAATTTTATTGACCCATTAATAAAATCAATCTCAAATTTTAACTTAAAAAATACATGGATCTTGAAACAAATTATGCAAAAATATAAAACTTACCCTCGATACTCACTTCAATAGATTAAAACAAATATTGCTGAAACATTTGAAATTCAGACCTAACAACAAAGGAATGTGATGGATCTGGGTAATTGGATGGTGTTATATTTTCATATCTTTTTATGAGTAATAGTCACAAAAAATTCAATTTATAACACGGATTGATGCTTTCCCCTCTTTTTGTATATTATGTGTTGGTTCATTTTAGGGCGTAAAAGTTTCATGGCATTTGATAGCCATTCCAATTTCTTCATCTTGATAAAATGGCCAAGCTCTGTTACTCTTATTTGAGATGCATAATCTATCCTGCACTTCATAAATGGGGTCCTCTAAACTCCTAAGGATTTTATGACTTGCAATTCTAAGGAATTAATGAGAAGAAGGATAGTGGTGTTATAAAGAAAATTATAATGGTAAAGTAAAATTCTTGGTGGTCTAGAGAATCAACCCATGAAAGCTATGAAGTAAGGACACAATACATGTATCGGATATGATACAAATATGAGTAGAGAGACATAACAATTTTAAAAAAATTAGGATGCATATACGTTTAAGTTATTTAAAGAAAAATATAAATTTAATGTTATGTATATTAACATTTGAGAATTTGGAATATGCATATACTATTGTTGTGCAAAGAATTAAGTTATATTCTCATGTATTTCCCTCAAATACAATATCATATATCAAAAAATTATATATTCCTATCTACTATCCTTCTAATGGTTACAACATCATTAAGCAAAAACATTCATTTTAAGTAGCACAAATATGAAATAAAAGATAACCATTGTCAATAATTTTTAATGTAACTAAATTTAAGAATAAAAAAAATAAATAAGAGATATCTCTCAAAGAAGTATCTTATGAGTATCATGTCATATGCATGTCTAACATTAATATGTCAATCATTGTGAATTATCCGTGCCTCCTAAAGGGGAGCTTAGGTGGTGGGGGAGGAAAGTACAAAAATGAAGAAATAAAAGGAATATGGAAGATATCATAAAAGATACTTTATTCATTTTATATTTTTAATAAATAAAATAGATTAAATTAAGCTTTTTGTCTTTACTGATTGCTTCAATTTATAATTCATACTTATACTTTTTACCTTGTAATGTTTTGTTCATAGATTAATTTTGTTTATATATAACTCTCTAGCAGAATCAATTTAGAGTTTTTCATACGAAATTATTAAAAACAACAAAAGTTTGTCAGTTTGTGCAGTCACATGATTATATATAAAATTAAAGTACAACCAATCACAAAATTACTAAGAGATAGAAAATCATTATTTTAATCATGCATATTTTTTATGACAATGGATTTGATTCCATTGTATCTATTTGAGTATTTCCTTAAAATTGCAATAAATTTCTTATTCCAATAAATGGCTCTTCATTGTTATATCTCTATATAACTATAGTCCACAAATATTAGTCATGTCAGATAATTGTGGATCAAAATTTTCAAATTAATGCACACAAGGAGTTATTTACAAATAAAAATAAACACCAAAAACCTAGTTATAGGAAAAAAGTATAAGGATGAAATTATAAATTGAGACAAACTATAAAGACTAAAAGTTTAATTTAATTAATAAAATAAAAACAACAAAAAAATTTTAGATTCTTTAATTAATAAAAGATCTTTAATTAATTTAATTTAATCAGGTAAAATAAATATGATGTAATTATAAAATAAAAATGACATATGTGTGCTAGATGATTAATTAAGAAGAAAATAGGATGCTTACTTGGTTTAGGGATGGTCTAATTGCACCTTGGAGCCTACATACTTTAGGTTAAACCTAAAGGTCAAAGTCCACATAGTTCGAACAATGACTTTTCAACCATGGATTTATCCAAACCTAATTTGTGTAGAGAAATGCATTTTAGACTTCAATTTCTAGTTTGAAAAAATGTATCAAACAAGGTTCAATTTCAATTATTCTAAATATGTTGGAAAATGGGTTATTCTGCACACTAAGACATAACTCTAGCACAAAAATGTTGTTTATAATAGCCCCATAACACTCAAGGGCTAATTTCCTGCCATATGCAAAATTAGTCTCATATAAGCCTATTTCTAGAGCCTCACAAGGTTCCTTAGTGCCTAAAAGGTATTATTTTTGTGAAACTAGTATTGGATTGTTGTTTACATCAAATCCAAAAAGTTTACATTGAAAACATAGGATTTATCTAATTTCAAACAAATTCATAGAAGAAGTCATCACTACAAGAGGGACTGTACCATGTGATACAACAAAATACAAGCATTAATTATAGGTGCAACTAATTTATACATGTATTTCTATCGACTATAAATTAAAACAATTAAATTCATTTAAAAATCTATGGGGCAAGAGGTAATTATACTCATGCAAACATAATTCAATAAAACAATTAAAATCATGCAATAGTCATAAATTTGTAATCAAACTCATGCATAGACATATGATCATACAAACATAAAAAACCATATGGCATAAATTGCAATTAAACTTAAGTAATTAAAAAGTGCAATCAAACTCATGCTTAGAAATAGATCACACAATAATCCAAAATCATATAAAATAAATTGCAATCAAACTCATGCAATTAAATAATGTAATCAAACTTATGTACTGAATCAAAATGATTGCAAGCTATATCATAATCATAATCATAATTCATATAAAAGATGGTATAAGCTATGCATAAAATAGATAAGGAGAAAATGCATTCATGCTTATGCATATAGATGAATAAACCACTAGGATTCACATATAGATAGATTCATTGAGCATGGCCACCTTCTTTGAGCCTAAAGTTGACCCTAAAGAATATCAATCAACACATAGAGAGAAAGAAGATAGTAACCACCGTTCTATCTGTGTGGCCTCAATGGCAATTAGGAGTTTATTTATAATTGTAGTTAGGGAATGTTGTTAAGTCTTCTCATTCCCCTTAGAGATCCATTGAAAACTATTTTTAGTTGATTGATTTGAATTTTTAAAATGAAAATGGGAATGGATAGGGGAAAACCTCATTTTCAACTTTTGGATTGCATTTCTCACAAACTCAATGCATATTGAGTTGAAAAACAAATCCAAGAATCAGAAACTAGGTCAACAACACCAAAGTGGGGCTTATAGTATCAATTCAGCCTAAATGGTACTCCATGGAACCCTTAGAGTTGTAAATAGGCTTTTGTAACACCTCATATCTAACTAGCCTGATTAGACCTAATGGTGGGCCTAGTAGGTTAGACTGATTATGTTAGGGTCAAATTCTCGAGGTGGGTTGTCTAGTCTACCAGATAAAGGATCCAATTGATCGATTTAGCTAGTTAACCAGCCACTTGTAACTAGTTAACTAGTTGGCCTTTAGTGAAACAAAATCTTGATTGTCCATAGATCAAGAAAATACAATTCTATTACAGCTAGAAACTCTCTAAAGGTTGAAATACTATTAGAATAAGGTTCTATTCGTATATCTAGTTTAGGGTTCAATTATAAGGTAAACCAATCAATTTAAAGCTTGAGTTATCTCAATTTAATGTGTTTGATTCTTAGATTTATGTTTTTATGCTTTACTAGTTGCAAAGTTCACATTTACATCACATGGCCCAAAAATTTTATGAAGGTTTTATCATGGGATGTTGGGAGAACAATCTCTTCTCAAAGTTAAGTAGGAGTTTTTGCTTCAACTAGATTCCTTTTTCCAAAAACAATATGTTTTAAAATTTTAACTTAATGTTTTTTTTGATATGCTAGAAAGTATGCATTAGGCCTAAAGCAATTAAGAAGAATAATAGTTGATTTAGAAAATGTTAGGATTTCTATGATTTATGTGATGATTGAAATGTTAGTTTGTTTGTGTAAGTGGGCTTATTTAAATTTGGAACTTAGATAATTTGAACTTGGGTAAGATAGGTTAGATACATATATATATATATATATGTACCTTTGAATCAATTATAAATTATGATTTAGAAAAATAACAAGGAATTAGACATGGGCTAATCTTGAGAAGGGTTGAACGATAATTTTACATAATGATAGGAAGGTTAAGGTTTTGGATAGCCTAATAGATCAAGTCATTATTTGTGATAGTGACTAGCTCAATTAAGTTAAAGGAAGCCTATGTGCACTAGGATGAGGTTATGAAGTAAACTTTGATCGATGATAGGCTTACTAAAATACGGTATGTTAGGGTGGGCATACGAACAAAGTACAATATGTTGTAAAAGGCATTTAAGTGTCCCCTTACTTGTGCTAGTGTATAATGACTATTTTATTATATAAGATAGATAAGTGATGTGATATGCATAACTAACTTGTGCCACTATTTAGACCTAAAGGTCAAGATAAGCTACTTCATGTGGCCTATACATGTTATCTTCCACTACCTCATATGGTATTTGAATGTGTCATGCATAATGTAGATTAGAATAAAGAGAATAATATACTGGGTAGAGACAACTCGTATAAGGCTAACAACTTGTTTGAAAAGAAACCATGTTAGTAGTCTAGAATATAAAAATCCAATGTGTATGTTAATGAATATGTTAATATGATTAAACAATTAGATAGTGATTAGTAAGTTAATAGTAAGTCAGTAGTGTAAGAGCAAAATAAGAATTAGGGAAAGAACGTAAGGATTAATGAGCTAATATGAATAAAGAACCATAAAAATGTTTAAATTGATAATTATGGTTGTGGGGGGTGTGTGTGTGTGTGTATGCGTGAACCCTATATGCTTTGTGTATTACCAAAATATTGTCCAGCTAAAGTTGAGGTGGAGACTTTCTACTCACTGAGTGATTGTATTCATCCAATCTTTTACCATGCAAATGATAGAAAGTGAGAAGTTTTAGATAGTGAAAACTTCTAGAGTTTCGAATGATAGTTTTCAAGTATGTAGCCTTAGTGATCCTAGTGTTTCCTAGCCAACCAAATCTAAAGAATGTTTTTATGATCTATGTTTTAGTCTTATTGATCTTGAACTAAAAAGATTTTAAATATGTCATATTCAATTTCAAAATGTGTACAATTGTATTTTTGCATTGTTTTGGTATTTTAAAGAGTTGAAACTTGGTTTTTAGGAAAAATTGCAAATACATGTTTTATGAAAAGAAAAAAAGCTCATGGTCCTTGGGTTATTACTAGGTGATTTGAGTTCATCATGTTCGCAGATTTGGGGATGTGAGAGCCTTGTATCTTGGGGTCCAGTTTTGCAACTCATGCCTTGTTTCATTTTGTACAAATCTAGCATCGTGCTTTTTGACCCTTTTTTTTTGTGTTGTTTAGTCATTTTTAGTGCATTTCTAATTTTTTGTACTTCAATAAAAGATTACTAGGATCCACATGAATACTCTTGTGGCCAAAATGGGATGTTTTTATAGTCATGAGATTGGATAGGATTATTTTCAAATACTCTTGCAAGTTTTTGCTTTTATTGATACTTTTAGTCCAACTATAAAATCTCAATTGATAATAAATAAGGGTTTGGGTTTCGATAACATAGAGTGATTGTTAATTAATCTAATGATTTTAGGATATTAAATAACCTTCAAAGATTGTTAGGCTCATGAGTTGAATAGGCATCACTAGATAAGGTTAGAGCAACAAGGCGTCCTAAGCATATTTAGGATATAAAGTGATGCTGGGACCTTTTTTAAAACCTCAATGGCACCCCACTCCTCCTATGAAGGAGCAATTAAGTATGTCTGCATTGGTTACTTAGCAAGCCATTTAACCTATATACAACCTAAATCTAAGGTATGCAAAAATGGCAAGATAGGTTGAAGAGTTTAACATCTTATAAAGTACCATTTTGATACAATATCATGGTTTTAAAAACTCAAATATGAATACTATCATAGTAAGTATACATGAAAAAAAATTGATATAATATGTCTTCATGCATGAGATGGAAGAAAACACCTCAATCCTAATATATAGCTATGAGTTCTTTCACTAACCTTGTACTTGAACTAAACCTGCAACAATAAAGTCTCAACAAGAGTGAGTTACATAAAGGTAACAATGTAATGCATGCATTACAAGATTTAAAACCAATAAAATGAAATTTTGACAAAACATTGTTTCATTATCTTCTTAAAATCAAAATCATACATGCAAACTCTCACAAATATATGATGTAATATAAATTATAGCACATGTATAAATATTAGAATACTAAAATAGTTTAAAAATGATAATTAGATACTAAATTGTATAGCCCATTTTGTTTAGGAATGGAAAGGTCAGATCCTTCCCTCTTTCTTTACAATAGTAGCTTCTAGTGAGTAAGCAAAAACCCATAGTCATAAAATGTATTGAGTAAAGTGCATGTAATATTTTCTATGTGTAGATTGGAGGAGGGGCCTAATCCTAATAAAGATATTAATCTACTGGGCCTTCTCATAAAAAATCATGTAGTTTAGGACTACACTTGACTATCATTTACATCGGCCCATATAATATCAAAAATAATGTCCATAATATAATTAATCACTTAACAAAAAAAAAACTAGACATTATAAAATACATATTCTCTATATTCAAAACTCAACCTAGTTTAATAAAGCATAAAACAAACTCAATTAATAGCAATTCATAATTAGGAAAAAATTTAACATTCTCCCACTTGAACAACATTAATTATAATTAGTTTTATTTATTTTATAAAACCGTTTGTTTTGGAAAAAAACCCTAAGGCTGAATAATAATTTAAAATATATTTGGCCACAGTTTTGAAACCACACCACTCTAGAGATGACACTTTAAAAATGACTTAGTTTAACGTAGTTAATGATGTCAAACCATAATAGTAGTTGCATTATTTACTAATGCAAGACCATCCAAGGTTATAGAAATCATAACTTAGACAAAATTTTTAATTGATATGATATTGTAGCATGAAAGATAGCATCAAATTTGTGATAAAAAATAAATCATGCTTATTTTTCATGTCAATCTTCAATGATTTTTCAACAACAAATTCAATAATGAGTAAGAGAAACTAACTAGCAATATCTAAAGCTAAAATGTCTTAAAATGCCAATATGGTGTCAATTAAGAGACAACTAAACAAGCTCATGAGCTAGTGACTAGCAACGAATCTTAGCCCTCATAAAATTAAAATAATCAATACATTATATATAAGATGATAAATGTATCTATAAAGGAAACAAATTGCAAATATTGCATATCAAGGTATAACTAATGTATCAATATCAACAAAACAAATGTGATAAACATATGTCAAAGACACAATAAAAGGGCATATAAATCCAAAATACACAAGAACGGGTCATACAAGGACCAAAAAACTTTCACTAACCAAAGATATCAAAAGAACCCAGAAGAAACATGTTCTCAACATGTTTTTGAAAAACTACAAGCGTACAACCCTTAGTTAACTGATAAGCTAACTTAGCATCTGTGTGAATGTGCTCTCTTATTATATCTTATTTCTTCACAAGATCTTAAATTAAAAGGTACATTGATTTTCAAGTGTTTGTATCCATTGGAACTTTTATTGTTTTTGGTGAAGAATACTAAAACATCATTATCAACCAAATAACTTGTGAAGTAGCACTGTAGCAAGCAACAAATTCTACTTGCATGATAAAAGAAGTTGTTAAAGTTTGTATAACACTTGTATAAGGTACAACACCCCCAACCATCATGAAGATGTAACTTGAAGTAGATTTCATATCATTGGTGCATGCAACAAAATTTAAATTTGTATATCCAATTACTTCCAAGTTGTCAACATTCTTATAAATAAGAAAATAATCCTTGGTCTTTTGTAGACACTTCATCATCTTTTTAGCAGTATTTCAATGATCTCTTCCAAGGTTTGACAAATACCTGCCAAGAAAGCTAGCTATAAAGGTCAAAGCTAGTCTGGTGTAAACTTGAGCATGCGTCAAACTACAGATTGCACTTACATAGGGGATATTTTGCATTGACTATCTCTCAATGCCATTTACAAAGTGCTTGCTACTAAACTTATCACCTTTGACAACTAGAACATTCCTCAATTTACAAATTTTCATTTCAAATCTTTCAAGAATTCTGTCAATGTAGGCTCTTTGAGAAAAGCCTAGCAAATTGCAAGTTCTATCTTTGTGAATTTGTATCTCCTAGACAAATGATGCCTCTCCAAGATCTTTCATGTCAAATATCTTAAGAAACATTTGTTTAGAGTTATGCATTAGCTCCAAGTTGTTGCTAGCCAATAGTAAGTCAGCAACATGTAGTACAAGGAAAATGAAATTACTCCCACTGACCTTGAAAAAAAATACACTAATCAACTTTATTCTTGGTAATATCCAAGGAAGTAACCATCTCATTGAACTTTAAATACCTTTGTCAAGGAGCCTATTTTAAGCTATATATTGAGGTCTACAATCTACACACCATATGCTCATTCCCGCTCACTTGAAAACCTTCAAGTTGATACATGTAAACTTCCTCCTAGAGATTAGCATTAAGGAAGATTGTTTTAACATCTATCTAGTGATGATCAAATTCAAGATGCACTACTAGAGCCATAATGATCCTAAAAGAGTCTTTCAAGGTTACTAGGGAGAAATTTTTAGTGTAATCAATTCCCTCTCTTTGGGCGAACTAGTTACCTACCAGTCTGCCTTTATAGCATTCAATTTTGCTATTTAAGTCCATCTTGGTTAAGTATATCCATTTGCAGCTAATTGCCTTATAATTTTGAGGAAGATCAACAAGCTCCCACAATTCATTGTTAACCATAAATCGAATCTTCTCTTTCATGGCATTTAACCACATATTAGACTAATGACTGTTTATAAGTTAATTATAAGAGGTTTGATCAATGACATAACTAATATTATAATCACTCTTACCAAGGCAGACAAAGTAATTGTTAGGTATTGTTGCTATTTTTTGTTTCATATATCTTCTAACCAGGATATGCTCTCTAAGTTTTAAAGGACCCTAAGCAAGAGCCACAATAAGAGGCACAACATTTTGATCCTCATTCATATAAGCATGTGTATATACAATATTTTGATTGGCTAGAGGTAAAGGGATAGTAATAGTCTTATTCTATGCCTTAATATGCCCCTAGCTCAACCCTACTTCAACAACATAAAGCTCAAGAAATTTTGTTGTCATATATTGAACTATTTTCATACCTCTTTGTTAGTCTAGGTTATCTTAGCTATACATTTTTTGCTTAGTTTTAATGTTGAAAAATAATTTTAGTTTATATTACTATCTGAAAATATACTTTAGTGTTTTGATCTAATTTTTTGCAGATTCAAACTATATGATTCAAGAGATCCCAAAATTAGATTTAGCAATTAATGTATTTTCATAGGATCTTTTGTAAGTGAATTCAAATGAGATTTAATTTAAACAAATTTTTTTTATCTGATATAATGAGGTATAATAAACCACTTGAAGAAAACTAAAATAAAATATTTTTCAAAGTTTTTAAAAGATTTTTGTTTTACACTGCCTGAATCGATTCGTTGAAGAACTTATGAAAAAGATTATTCAAATCGATTCACTAATCGATTCTTGAAGAAAAGTTTTGAAAAATATTTTTTTTATTGAAGGCTAAGATTTTCTCCTGAATCAATTCAAGACTTGATTTCAAAATGTTATGACTTAGTTCACAAATTCATTCATTAGTTATAACCACTCTAAATTGATTCACATATTAAAAGTTAGTTATTATATTACAAATGGTTACAACAGTTATAAAAAATCCTATGCATCTTTCAATTACATCTAATTACACAATTTTCTCTCTTCTTCAAGTACGAAAATCATAGAGCAAATAGAGTTAATTCAGATTTCTTTCTGCCTTATTACATCTATCAATCTAAAGGATTTTGAACAAAACTCTGCAGAATTCACATTAGATGTTTGAGATTTTTCATCTCAAACTTTTGCATTATATTTCTTACCTTTCTTAATCTTCTCTATCTTAATTTTTCAATTGAGATTTCTAGGTTGATAAGAATCTTGTTTAGGTTAGCAAAAACCTGTAGAAAATCTTGTGGTTATTATAGGTTAGCAAGAAACCTGTTTTAATTCTTGTGTTTTAAACTAGTAGATCAAGAGCCCAATTTAATCCTAATGTTTTGATAATAAAAGTAGTAATCTAGTTAAAGATTATCCAATGGAGTAGACTTAAATTGTGGTTTCAATTCAAGTTGAACCACTTAAAAATTTTGGTATCTTGAATCTCTATCTTTTTGTTCTAGCATTTCAAATTCTACACAATCATCATTTTGCATGATTTTTCGCTATGCTTCTTAATACAAAGCAATAAATTGCATTCTTGTTAAACTCAAAGAAGAATTCATAATAATCAAAGGTGTATATAAATTCCCTCTAAAGGAATAATGGTAAGATCCAATTATACAATATTTTTATTTAGGACCCTCAGTTGGTATCAGAGCTTTATCTCTTTATACATCTGTGTTTTCTTAAAAATTATGGATTTAAACTACTTTTTATAACCTAAATGTTCTCTAATGCACAAACCTCCTAGTTTAAATAGGGAACACTATACCTATTGGAAGCAGAAGATAAAAGATTTTATTGAAGCTACAAATATGGACATGTGGGATTTGGTTGGGGAAGGTTATGAACCTCCTAGGATATTAATCAATGGTGATGTACAGCTTAAACCTAAGTCACTTTGGACAGAAGATGAAAGAAAAAGACATTTGCTTGCTGCTAAAGTAAAATGGATAATTTTAAACTCCTTATCACCTAATGAGTATGAAAGAATCTCAAATTGTTCTATTACTAAGGAAATTTGGGGCACAGTAGAGATTGCACATGTAGGCACCTCACAGGTTGAGGCTTCTAAGGTGCATGTCCTTGTGTCATAATATGAAATGTTTAAAATAGAGGAAGGTGAATCAATCAAAGATTTAATCAAGAGATTCACAATAATTACTAATCATTTGATATTACTTGGTAGAAAATTTGAAAATGCAGATCTTGTCCACAAGATTATGAGATCTTTGACTGAGGAGTGGCAGCCTAAGGTTACTACAATTAAAGAGTCACTAAAGATGGATATCCCTACAATTCAATAGCTCTTTGGAAATATGGAAGAGCATGAATTAGAGCTGAGGAGATGCAAAAAGAGCAAAGATGATAAGAGGAAAAAGACTCTAGCACTTAAAGCTGTAAAAATATCTGAATCAGATGAAGAAGAATCTAAGAGTGATATAAATGCAATTAAAAAAGAAGATGTTGCATTCTTGAGTAAACGGTTGCAAAGAATCATAAGAGAAAAGAAGAATAAAGACAAGAGAAAATTAGCTTCACAAAGAAGGACTCATAATAAATTTGAGTAAGGAAATTTAGTTAGTATAGTCCCTACCTGTTTTAAATGTCAACACCCTGGCCACATTAAGATTAGATTACCTAGATTACTTAAAGAAGCAACTTGAGAATGAAAGAAGGAAGAAGAGACCATCCTACAAGAAATCAAATTTTGCTATTGAGGATGATGAAGAGGTTAATACTGGTGTTGATGAAGAAGAATCAGAAGATGATGCTTTGTTATGCCTAATGGCCAGACACAATAATAACTTTGAGGTATTTAGTAAATACTCCCTTTTTGCTATTTCTGATAATGATGAATCTAAAAATGAATCTAATGAAGAAAGTGATGATGAAAAATTAGATGATTTATGTGTTAAATTGTATGATTCTTTAGTTAAAACTAAGAAATAATTAACCATCTCTAAGAATGAGCAAGAAATTTTGATTCATAAGGTTAAATACCTAGAAGAGAATGCTAAATTAACTGTCTTAGTTGGAAAGGAATGTGAACAATGTAAATGTTATAAATTTGAGATTAAAACCTTGATAAAAATATTGCAAGGATTTTCTGAGAGTAGCGAGAAATTAGAAGACATGCTACAAAATTAAAAGGCTTCTTAAAATAGAACTAGTCTAGGATATAGGCAGCAACATTATAAGAAATCTAATAGATGGAACCCTGCTTATATCAGTTGTTATTATTGTATTCATAAAGGGCATCACATCAAAGACTATCCATTTAAAAATAAAACATACTTGTTGAAATCAAATGAGAGACTTGTTTGGTTACCTAAATTTTTTTCTATTAAGAAAATTTTTGTTGTAGCTACTAACAAAAATGGACCCAAAATTTAGTGGGTACCACTAATGCTAGAATAATCTTCATGTTATAGGGATGTGGGAGCCAAAGCACAAATTTATGGTTTCTGAACAATGAATTTTCATGACATATAACTGGAAACAAGGATAAATTCATTTATCTCACACCTATAAATGGAGGTAAGGTGATCTTTGGAGATAATTCTAAAGGAAAAGTTAAAGAAATTGGTAAGATTGGTAAGTCTTCTAACTACTGTATAAATGATATTTTATATGTAGATGGTCTTAAACATAATTTGTTAAGCATAAGTCAATTCCGTGATAAAGGGAACGAAGTTATTTTTAATTCAAATAAATGCTTAGTTGTGAATGGCAGTGACAAACAATTTAAACCTATAGGCCATAGAGTTAATAATGTTTACTTGTTTGATCTTGAATTAGAATTTAAACTAGACTCAGCATGTTTAGTCAGTTTTGATGATGATACTTGGATTTCGCATAGAAGACTAGGACATGTAAATATGGAACTGATTGGAAAATTATCCAGGAAGAATCTAATATCTAGTTTGCCTAAATTGAACTACATGAAAGACAAGATATGTGATGCTTGTCAGAAAGGTAAACAAGTGAAATCCTTATTTAAATCTAGAAACATTGTTTCAATTTCAAAACCCCTTGATTTGCTTCATATGGACTTAATTGTTCCATCCAAAATCGGAAGCCATGGAGGTAACTCTTATGTATTTGTGATTGTAGATGATTTTTCTAGATTCACATAGACTCTCTTTTTATCTCATAAAATGACATAATTCAAGCCTTTAAAAGACTTGCAAGTGTGATTCAAAATGAAAAAGGGTGTTCCATTATTTCTATAAGAAGTGACCATGGGAAGGAATTTGAAAATAAGGACTTAAACTAGTTTTTGTGAAATGCATGGTATTAGTCATAATTTTTCTACTCCCAGGACACCACAACAGAATGGTGTTGTTGAAAGGAAAAACAAATATTTGGGTGAAATAGCAAGAACCATGTTAAATGACAGTACCCTTCCAAAGTCCTTTTAGGTTGATGTAGTTAACACTACTTACTATATAATGAATAGGGTATTTCTTAGACCTATTTTAAACAAAATACCATATAAATTATATTTTAGAAGAAAACCTCACATACCATACTTCCATGTCTTTGGTTGTAAGTGTTTGATACATAACAATGGCAAGGATAATCTAGATAAATTTGATCCTAAGTTTGATAAAGGTATTTTTATTGGCTACTCTTCATCTAGCAAGGCCTTTAGAGTGTATAATAGAAGGACCTTGAAGATAGAAGAATCTATGAATGTTGTCTTTGATGAATTTGCTTTAAGTGATCACAAATTAAGTACAATGGAAGATCAGCAAGACTAGTGGCCCTCTAACTCAACTTCAAAAATTCAGCAAGGTGGATCAAAGTTACATGTTGGAGAACCAAGAGAAGAAGAGGAAGACTCTGTCATTTTGGACATTGCACCACCCAGCTATCTTAAAAAAATTGGAAATTCATGGGAAACCATCCTAAAAATTTTATCACAGGAGATGCAACTAAACAAAAATTTTTCTAAGTTAATAAAAAATGAATTTTAGATGTCTATGATGGGGGAGTTGACCTTTTTCCTTGGCCTATAGATTAAACAATCAGCCAAAGGTATATTCTTATGCCAAACTAAATATACTCTTGAACTATTAAAGAAATTTTAGTTTGATAGCTATAAACCTATAGGTATACCTATGAGTCCATCTTTAAAATTAGATCATGATTTGAATGGTAACAGTGTAGATCCTACTCTGTTTAAAGGCATGATATGTAGTCTATTGTATTTGACTACAAGTTGACCTGATATTATGTTAAGCATTTGCATTTGTGCAAGATATCAAATTAACCCAAATGAGTCACACCTTTCTGCAATTAAAAGGATTTTTAGATATCTTATAGGAACCACACATTTAGGACTTTCGTACCCCAGGTTTGATACTTGTAGCCTTTTAGGATATTCTGATGCAAACTATGTAGGGAGTAAAATAGATAGGAAGAGCACTAGTGGTGCTTGTGAATTTATTGGCCACTCATTAGTTTCTTGGTCATGTAAAAGCAAAATTGTGTTGCATTATCCACTGTTGAGGTAGAGTATATAGTAGCTAGAAGTTGTTGTGCCCATATTCTCTAAAAGAAATAACAGCTTTTAGACTATGGACTAAAATTTGAGAAAATTCTCACACTTTGTGACAACCCAAGTGCTATAAACAATATAAAAAATCCTTTAATGTACTCTAAGACTAAGCACATTCAAATCAGGCACCATTTCTTAAGGGATCATGTTCGAAAGGGATACATTTTCATTAACTTTGTTCAAGTAGATTTTCAATTGGCTCACATTTTTACAAAACCATTAGATGAAAAGAGATTTGTGTTTATCAGAAAGGAAATTGGAATGATGAACCCTGAATCAAATGATCTCAGTTAGTCAATTTTATATTTTTTGTTGTATGTTCTTTAATTCGTATAGTTTTAAGATTTTTTTATTTATTATGTTTTATTTTTTAACTACAAAATCTAACTAAACATCGGAGTTTCTTAAGTTTGTTTTGTAGAAATATATTTTAAAGATTTAAGGTACAAATTATTGATAGTGAATTCTTGTTTAACTCTATAAAAAAACTAATTTCTAGACCCAATCCAGAATCAATTCTTAATTTTTTTCAGGATTTATTTGAGTTTTTGAATTGATTCACCAATCAATTCAAGCTCAAAAATTTGCATTTCAAATTGATTCTAAAACTAATTCAGAGGATTTCTAAATGTTTTTGAAATTTTTGTTTTGCCTACATGAATCAATTCCCTAATCAATTCAAGATGTAATTCAATCAATTAAATTGATTTTAAAGCTGCTATTCCAAATCAACATATATTCTTACTCTGTTTTTACATTTTAACTCATTTCCAATTTGTTTTGATTAAGTGAGCTAGTAAACAACTCAAGGGGAGCTACGAGTTTTTCTACTTCTTAAACTCTAATTTTATTGACGTTATATACTCTGATATATATGTTGATTATGCTTACTACTATACTCTATTTCTTTTTTATGTAACAAAAAGGTGAGAAAAAGTTAAAGCTTGATTTTGGATGAACATAACAAAATTTCTTACTCTCCTTTAAAAAATAATTTTTTAATAAACTTTGAATCTCATCTAAAATTGTTTGTCACCACAAAAAAGGGGGAGATTGTTAGCCTAGGTTTTCTTAGCTATACATTTTTTCCTTAGTTTTAATGCTAAAAAAATTTTTAGCTTATATTACTATCTGATAATATACTTTAGTGTTTTGATATGTTTTTTTGCAGATTCAAAGCATATGATTCAAGAGATCCCAAAATTAGATTTAGTAATCATTGTATTTCCATAAGATCTTTTATAAGTTAATTCAAATTAGATTTGATTCAAACAAATATTTTTTATCTAATATAATGAGGTACAGATAAACCACTTAAAGAAAACTAAAATCAAATATTTTTCAAAGTTTTTATAAGATTTTTGTTTTACACTTCCTGAATTGATTCACAAATTAATTCATTAAAGAACTTGTGAAAAAGATTATGCGAATCGATTCACTAATCAGTTCATGAAGAAAAGTTTTGAAAAATATTTTTTTTATCAAACCTTAGGATTTTCTCCTCAATCGATTTAGTAATCGATTCAAGACCTAATTTGAAAATATTATGATTTGGTTTACAAATTGATTCATTAGTTGTAACCACTCTGAATCGATTCAAAAATTGATTCACAAACTGAAAGCTAGTTATTCTGTTACAAATTGTTACAATAGTTATAAAAACTCTTAACCATCTTTCAACTACATCAGATTACACAATTTTCTCTCTTCTTCAAGTGCAAAAATTACAAAGCAAATACAGCTAATTTAGATTTCTTTCTACCTCATTACATCTATCAATCTAAAGGGTTTTGAATCAAATCTATGCATAATTAACATTAGATGTTTAAGATTTTTCATCTCAAACTTTGGTATTGTATTTCTTACCTTATCTTAATCTTCTTTATCTTGATTTTTCAGTTGAGATTTCTAAATCGATAGGAATCTTGTTTAGGTTAGCAAGAGCCTGTAGAAAATCTTGTGGTTGTTATAGGTTAGCAAGAAACCTATTGTAATTCTTGT